>APFE031564483.1:0-144174 GCA_000404065.3 Pinus taeda
CTTGTAATGCATTGGCTAGAATTACCACTCCTCAAACTATCAAGATAGAAGGACATATCAAGAAGAAAAATGTTCAAGAAGTGAAAGATGACATTGAGCATCAAGAAATGAATCTGACCATATCTTGTAAAACATTGGAAGAATTTAACACTCCTCAAACTCTAAAGATAAAAGGACATATCAAGAGGAAAAAGGTTCAAGCAATGAAAGATCACATCGAGCATCAACAACAAGTTCTCCAACTTTTAAAGGATAACGCCACTTTGGTGCATAATCGAATGAAACAATAGGTAGTTCAACATCGCAGTGAAAAATGTTTTGATGTAGGTGATTGGGTATTTTTAAGGCTACATCTCAAACAAGCTATTTATGAGAAGGAAATGTTGGCAATAATACATGCACTTAAGAAATGGCGACCTTACCCAATGGGAAGACACTTCAAGGTAAAAATGGATCATGATAGTCTTAAATAATTTTTAGAAAAAATATTATCTTTAGAAGAACAAAAAAAATGGGTCACAAATATGTTGGGTTATGACTTTGACATCATTTATAGAAAAGGGAAGAAATTTTTTGTTGCAAATGCACTCTCAAGAAAGGATGAGGATGTGGAAGCATTGTTTTCTGCTATTTCTATTATCCAACCAAGTTGGATAAATGAAGCAAGGGATGAATGGAAGAAGGACAAAGAAGTGTGGCCACTGATTCAAGAGTTGCAGAAGATCCCAATTCAAACAATATTGCGAGAACTTGAAGAGGAAGGAAAAATCATATTGGAACATGGAGTAGTCACAAAAACAAGAACCTGACAAACACGAAATCGTTCAATTTTAGAGTATCTCATCAAGTGGAAGAACTTACCCACTAAAGATTCCACATGGGAGGACAATAATTTTATATAGAAGCACCAAGAACTACTCAAGATTTGAGGACAACACCTTTTGAAGGAGAGGGGCATGTTAGGCCCCTATAATACTAGTGTAACCCCTTATTGTTATTAGTACAACCCCCTTATTATATTGTTGTACCCATTCAGTCCCCATATTGTTACTGTTGTGCCCCATAGAAGCCCACTATTGTTATTATTGTGCCCTTACATTATTATTGTTATGTCGGCTCTGATTATATTATGACCCCTTAGACTCCTATATATAGAAAGGAGGTCTTGTCATTTGTATCATCCAAGAATTGTTCATTTGTGTAATGTAAAGGAGGCTGCCCCCTTGAAGAGGCTTATTTCTAAGGCGTTCATCTATATTTTCTATCTTTTTGTGAGCTGGTTTCATAATACAACACGTTAGCCGTACTACTATCGATCAACCCTACAATTCCGTCGGCATGGGGTCCTAGCTCAGGTTTGGCTAAGTGGATCTTTGATCGAGGAGAATTAGGAAAAATATTGCAAAGGACTCCAGGCTAAGAATATATGAGTTGCAACCACTGGGCTCCAAAGGTAGCCTAGTGTTCAGTGAACACTCCATAGAGTGACACATCCTTAGATATTTCTGGCTACAAATATTTCAAAAACCATTCGAGAAGGAAATCATCGGGGATATAGGCCTTAATGAGCCTCTTCCTTCCTCACCATTCTTGGATATGGTCAGAAATATGAGTTTTTTTGTCATGTTCAAAATTGGCTAGAAGTTCAGTTCCGACATCATATTAGACATGCAACTAAAAATGGCTTAAAATCATAGTAGCCAGTTCACCAAACATAGCAAAGGTACCCCCTTTTAGCTCAATATACCACTTTTTAGCGTTTCTAGTTAGGGTGTGTTGGAATAATCTCAGCCTGATCAAATCGTCGATCAAGGATTTCGATGAGCACCATAATTGGAACATGATTATATGATCAACCAGATCCTCTCCAGACTTCTCTTAATATTTAGGAATATCAGAAGGAAGTTTGGTGGGAATCGGAGGCCAATCCGAGTTGTATTGGATTAGATTGTTTGCCAACTTAGATAGATATGGCAAGTTTAAAGTTTCTAGGAATGGTAAGCATGGAGAAACAGGAGAATTCCACCCACCTAGAGTAGAATTTTTGAAATTAGGAAAATAGTATCCTGGATTTGGGGAGGCACCCGGTTTCCATGGAATGCTCGCAGAAGGACCGGAACCATAAGGAAAACCCTGTGGCCCAGAATTATTTAGAGGGTATCCATCCCATGCTGTAGGGTTACCATACATAGGGTAGTTTCCTCCTAGCAGAACATTGAAAGTAGGGGATAACCCCTGATAAGGATTCCATTCACTAGCTAGTGAAGGAAAGACCTTTGAGGTCCCAATAGAAGGGAAGGGAACACTCCCCTATTGACCAAATAATGGGATGGATTCCCAACCCCTAAACCACAAACAAAAGGATTTGGACATCCTTGACCTTCTTGGATAGTATTAAAATTTTGAGCTTGTCTTAAGTTCAATGATGGATTGGAAGGAGGAATATGACTGCTTAAAAAAGAAAAACCCTGAAAAGATGCTAAACCACTTGGAATAAAAATCATATATGTGGAAATAGTAGATGGAAAGGTTGAAGGAACTGGGGGATTCCCGCTAGGTAGCATCCTGAAAGGATATGCACTAGTGACAGAAGTGAAACGTTGGGTGCCCCTACCGGAGCTGGAATGGAGGTAGAGACAACAACTACTATACTAGGTGCAACAAGAGAGGTAGAAATAGTACCCCATCCTACAACTGAAGAAGAGTTTTTCACACCAGAAGTATCGATAGCCATATTTATGCCATTAACGTTGGCCATCTGAAGAAAAGGAGAGTGAACAGGGCTTGCTGGCCTGTGACTTGGGGTACCCACGTACGATAAAACGTATGAAAGATGAGAAGGAAGTGGTGCCAAAGGAGTCACGGGGGACTCATGGAAGTCTTGAATATCAATCTCATCTTCCGATTCCAAGAGAACCCTTGCAAGGGCCAGATCATTTCCATCCAAATTATGAACTGCACTAGGTTCAACCTGTGAAATAAGAGCCCCTAAAGCTAGATTAATCTCCGATGCATCAACTGCTATTGGTTGAAAATCACAAGTAGAACTACTCTTGCGCCTTCTAGATGAAGGCTCGACCCTCGTCGCTGAAATCCCACGAAGCCTCCTAGACCGACGAACCTGTCAATCAACCACTTTTAAATGTTAAGAGAACTTTTTAAAGACTCAAAAAAAAAAAAACTTATGACAATATAGGAGTAGAGAGAACTCACTACAAAGTCCCTAAAGATACAACCAAAGAAGTAGCTTCGAGGTATTTCTTCTTCAGATGATTAGGACCAAACACCAAAATACAAGAAAGTGAAGATAAGGACCTTTCGAAGATAGTTTGGGTTTATTAAGGCCCAAGCCTACCAAGAAAGGTATCATAAATAGTTACCCTGACCTCTAGACAATAGCCTTTTCCAATGGAAGTACTGAAGCTTCAAAAGGGAACCCTGCAAAAGTACTATGAAAGTGATATAATGTTTCTCTAGGGTACCACGGGTATTCCACCCTGCTATCACCTTTGTTGTCCCTAGAATAGGAAACTAAGGTCACCAATTCATAATCAGAATCCAATAAGAAGAGTCATGGGTGCAGGATCCAACAAGTAGGAGAGGGGATATCTATCTTTCCTTTTCTTCACTCATCGTCGTGCTTAAATCATGTGTTAGATGGGGTTTCCCAGACAGATTAACAAGACTGGATTTTTCACTCTTCAATCAAATTCTATGATTTAGTTTAGAGTGGGCTTAGAGAGTTTACTCTCCACTGTAGAAATTTACAAGGCAAGCTCCTTAGATAGCACACCAAAGAACACCACTCACAAACTGTTGGACACCTAATCCTCTAAGGGTTGGTGTGGAAGCTGAACAGCCAAAAGGAGTCCAAGAGACCACTTGGAATATGAATCCAAGGGTCACACCATGTACTATAAATGTATATCATTTGTTAATAATAAGTGTACTCTCCTTCTTATCATTCATCTGTTGTTGTTGCCATGTGTGTGTTTAACATGGTATTAGAGCAGGCGATCTTTTGCCTTGCTCAAGTATGAGCCACTTGTTTATGTTAGCTTGTTTTTCTGTGGCCTTTCTATACATGTCAATCTTGTACATCTATTCTAGACTTCCATCTCTGTCAAATCTTTGTTGTTGAATGAGTTGGTCGAGAGTTGAACGTTATACCATACCTTGAATTTTGTCATCTACCATAATACACTTTGAACGATACTCTTGATGCTAGGCACAAGTGTTAGAGTGGTATTACCACTTACCACGCTGCCCATACCTCTGCTTCCACTCTCTTGTTTAACAGCTGCGGTTTTAATATATATAACCGCCATGTTCACACTCAGCATAAATTTTGGGAAAGCCATCAAGAAATGAATGGTCATGAACGTTACTTTTAGTGACTCTGTCCTCTCAGCTCCCACACTTTTAGCTTGGGCTCTTAGCGCTACCATCCACACCTAATTAAAGGTTGTCAAAACTACCTCTTTACCTATCTGCCAATGTTTTTTTCCCAGTCTTCTCATATCGAATCTTTCTGCTTAGCAACAACTTCGGTGTATTTATTTCCAGTGCTTCCACGCAGTTTCACACCAAGGACCCTTTCTAGCTTTGCAATGATCTATTGAAAGGCACCCTGAGCGGGATCTGGAACGTTGGGATAAGTGTTAGAGATGGCCAGAATGGTGGGAATAAAATGGTATTAGACACCAGAGCAGAGACAGACATCGGCATCGATTTCCCATTTCAATAACTTGCCTCTGGGATGATGATCGCACCTGCAACAAGCGTATAGAGTATGGCCACAATGTCTTCTTCTTTGGGCCTAGAATCAAGCACCTTTCCATGAAAACAAATATTCTTTGTATTGACCACTTTTGTCAATGCCTTAACTCTGTCTTCCTTTTCCACCTTCGCCAAAGGTGCTTCTCCTCGATTCACAGAATCGTACATAAGAAGATTCTTAGTTGTATATTTCCAATTCACAAATGTGCTCTCAGGCTGCCCTGAGGTACCAAAACCATTGGTTATCCTATCACTTTCTTCGGTAATGCTCTACCCTAGTTTTGATTTGGCATCATGCAAGTAGCGGTACTTCTCCCTCATCTTCTTGTTCATTTTGTCAATAATCTTTGAAAAACTCTCATTATCCTCACTAGTGTGGCACTTCAAAAACGCATCCAGAGACATGGAGGTGTCATCGGGCAACTCGTTGTCTGAATCACCAACTGGGTCCAGGCTCAAAGGATGTTGACTAGGAGACCTCATCAATCTCATTGATGATGGTGCTGGAGAAGGGGCAATAAGAGATGCAGGAGTTCCAAAGGGATCCACAACCAACAATGATGGCGTGACAAGGGCTTGATCCTAGCTGACCCTTCCTCCCCTCCTTTCAATAATCTTCAATTAGGCATCATGGATATGTAATGGATCGTCACTACTGACAGTTTCAAGCCAATCCAGGTGATCCTGAAGCTTAGGAAAATCGGGAAAAATTCCCTTTCAATGATTTTTTCAAGTGCTTCAACATATGTGTCTAATACAATTTCAGGATTTTTCCTCTTCTTGGGAGCCGGAGGCCCCATGAGCAAAGCCTTTTTTCCATCATCAAAGGATTTATTAAGACTTGAGGGGATAGGTGCGGGCGAGGGTGAGGGCGAGGGAGGCCCTCTTTGACAATTTATCTACAATGATGACGTTGAAGGCATCTTTTGAGCAGGATATATAATTCTATTTTTTTTTTTTTTTGTTCTTTTGATGCGAATTTAAAGAGCGACAATTTTGAGAAGCTAAGACAGTAATCAAATTGTTTTTGTTTGCATCGGTGTTAGTTTTAACAATGTGATTTGAGGGTTTGGTCTTTTTATAAAGACATCGCCTCATCGCTACATATTTTTTCAGTCTAGAGACTTATATCAAAGCCAGTCTATTAATGAATTCGTGTTTAATGTATGCATCATTGAGAAGTTAAAAAAAAAAAAAAAACCTCATTTCATAAGTTTGAGTGGTTAAGAAAATGGCTAGAATTATTGAGTTATTAGAATTGCCAAATACTTTAATCCAATCCAATGTTCATGATACAATTGAAATTAGCAAAAGCACTCTCACATATATTCAAATACGCCTACAAGATGCACATGAAAAGATTGAATTTTTGTAGCTAGAATCTCAGTTCCAGCAAGATGAATTAAAACAGCTTAGTTGTCATTCTGAACCTGTTTTTGTTCAGAAGATTGAAACAGACACCCATTAGCAGCAAGATAATAATGTTACAGTTGATTCAGATCCAATGCCCAATAAAGCAGTAGAGTTACATGCCAATGTAAAAATTCAACCAATACTTCCCAAGCCAATCATCAAACCTTGGGAAGAGCTTGTCCATAACAAGCACAGAATTGGTCTTGGATATGAAAAGGACGTGTCCTTTCACATTCCAGACTACTCAAAGCCCATTCAGTTTCAAAGTGTTGAATTCCTTCATGACAATTCACCTCCAGCTGTTCCAGATTCTACTTCTCTTCCACAGAAACAACAACAGATTGTGAAATGCCAACATTGTGACCGAGTTGGCCATCTGAAAGATCATTGTTTTGATCTTCATCCATGTAAGCACTGTCATAAAACCAATCATTCTTCAAGCAGGTGCTTCAAAAACAAACCTCCTGCAAGAAAAAAAATTCATCTTGGATGGATCGCTTCTTGGCAATGGGCATCAACAGCCAAGAAGATATTCAAGTCATATGTCAATACTTGTTCTAGATTATTGAACAATCTTGCAATTGAGATTTCTTCATCTTCTCACCTTGTATCTGATAGGGGGGGAAATGATGGTCATCTACAAGCTTCAAAGCCACATCAAGTGAGCCTGAGCCACAACGTGCCACACTAGATTTAGAGTTGTAGCTAGAGACAAATATGCCCTTGAGCATGCCTTCAGTCGATATACCTCTTCAAAGAATTGGGGACACTTCCTCTAGCAGAAGACTTCATCTTCTTGCTAGTTTTGGAAGAGTTCCAGGAATTACATTAAGCATTCCAGAGTTGGTGGTAATCCTTAAACCATCACAGGTTGAGACCTCCCTTTTTAGGTTGAGGTTCTCCCTTTTATGCGGGGTGAGATCTCCCTTTCATGGTTGAAGGCTTCCCTCTTCAAAAAATTAGGAGCACTTCATCTAGCAGAAGACCTCAGTTTCATGCCAGAATTAGAAGATTTCTAGGAACTGCACTAAGCGTTCTGGTGTTGGTCGTCATCCTTAAACCACCGCCCTTATACCAAAATTTTAGAGAGCACATTCAGCCTAGTGCTGCCATGCATTTTTTGCACATTTTGTATTACAACTCTCTTCTTGGACTCATACATAACCCTTCGGATTAAGGGGGGGAATGTTGGACACCTAATCCTCTAAGGGTTCATGTGGAAGATGAACAACCAAAAGGAGTCCAAGGTACCACTTGGATTATGAATCCAAGGGTCACACCATGTACTATAAATGTATATCATTTGTTAATAATAAGTGTACTCTCCTACTTATCATTCATCTGTTGTTGCTACCATGTGTGTGTTTAACACAAACAAATCATAAATCCGTACACCAGTATTCTTGACGTGGTTAAAAACCTCAAAGAGGGAAACAGTCCATGGCTTGAGCCAACACATTCACTTCAGGAAATTCATTAATGTAAAAGAAAGAAAATTTACATAAGCTTTTGCATGAATGGTCACCTTACAAATGACCCTCCATGCTCTTTAAATTGAGATCATGGACCAATCATATGCTAAGCCACATATAAAGTGTTAGTAATACTAAGGAGAGAATGAACCATCATATCTCTTCATGTCTAGAACATATCATGATCATCCGATTGTAAGTTACAAAAAGTACATACTAAAGAAACACACTTTACCTGACTATACACTAGACCAAGTTACACTTAATTATTTCCTATATGTCAAAATATCCTAATAAACCCCCTTAGAACAACTTGGGATAGGATTGAAGGATGTACAAATATGAAACAATAGGACAAGGAAGGAGGCATTAGAGCCTATCCTCCCTTAGTTACAATTTCCTAAACTCCAACCATAAATTGAAGTTTAGTAAACTTCGCCTCTGTGAGAGCCTTTGTAAAGATGTCTACAACTTGATCATTGGTTGAAAAATATTGAACTTCAAGAACATGGTCATGAATGAGCTTTCTAATGAAGTGCATGTTTAGTTCAATGTATTTTTTGCGTTAATGTTGGATTGGATGTTTTCATAGTTGAATGGCACTTTGATTATCACACCAAAGTGTAGTCGGATGTTGCTGCTGAAAATGAAACTCGACAGGATTTGACGAAGCCATAAGGCTTCCTTACTAGCTTCAACAACACATGTTAGGCCCCTATACTACTAGTGTAACCCCTTATTGTTATTAGTACAAACCCCCTTATTATATTTTTGTACCCATGTAGTCCCCATATTGTTATTATTGTGCCCCATAGAAGCCCACTATTGTTATTATTGTTCCCTTACATTATTATTGTTATGTCAGCTCTGATTATATTATGACCCCTTAGACTCCTATATATAGAAAGGAGGTATTGTCATTTGTATCATCCAAGAATTGTTCATTTGTGTAAGGTAAAGGAGGTTTCCTCCTCAAAGAGGCTTATTTCTAAGGCATTCATCTATCTTTTCTATCTTTTTGTGAGCTGGTTTCATAACATTTGGTATCAGAGCTTTGGATTCTAGGGTTTCGCTGTTCCAAACAGGTCATCGTGGAATTTTCGCTATAACATTTTTTTTGTGACGTTTTAGAAGCTAAAAAAAAACCACATTTGAGAAGAAATCTCGCTGAACCTTGGATCCGAATTTCAGAGCTTGTCTTGCTATAGTTTCAAAGATATGATCTGAGAAAGTTAGGGTGTTTGAAAGCTCCAGAATTTCAACTAAAACAGGTCATCCTGGGATTTGCGCTATAAATATTTCTCTACGAAGTTTCAAAAGCTAAACCAGAAACCCATTTGAGAAAAAATCAGTCTAAATCTTGGATCCAAAATTCAGATCCTGTCTCTTTATAGTTTCTGAGATATAGTCTGAGGAAGTTAGGGTTTTTGTAGACCCCTAAATTACATTCCAAACAGGTGACCGGGGAAAATTGTCATAATTGTCTCTTTGAGCATCAGATTGAAATTTTGTCAGAAGATACAGAAAGAGGACTTGTTGTAGTTTTCTGTATATGAGCTTCAAGTACTAAGGTCGAAATAGTGAGATGTGGCATGGCATACAATTTCACTCTACTGAACTAGTCGACAATTAGGTCACTGTGGGAGATTTGGCATAACTCTTTCTTGGATAATCAAATTCTGATTAGACTTGGGGGTTACAAAGACAACTCAAAGAGATACCGAAGGAAGAAATCTTAGAACTTGGAGATCTGAAATTACAAAGTTACAGCCATTTCAAGATCGAGCTCCTAAAATCAAGAAAAATCGAGATGAGGAAGTTTGATGGCAAGGATCCGGTAAATTGGATACTATAGATGGAGAAATATTTTGATATACATGGTGTACCATTGTTACAAAAGGTATGTATTTCATCTTCATATTTAGAACAAGATCAATTTTTATGGTATAAAGGGCTTTGTTCTCGTAAACCACTTGTTACGTGGTCAATTTTCACGGAGGAAATTATAGCACATTATGAGGATACAAAGAGCAACACCTTCTTTAGAGAAACACCACAAAAATTGGAAGAAAAAAGAGAAAAAGGGCTTTGTTACAAAGTGCAAATAAAAATTATGGTATCAAGGAAGTCTACCCCTCACAACTATAAAGATGGAAGTTTTGTTTCTCCTAGCCTTCCACAACCTACAAGGGTTACACCACAACAATTGGAAGAAAAAAGAGAAAAAGGGCTTTGCTGCAATAGTGATAAAAAATGCACTAAAGGTCATAAGTGTGTTGAGAAGAAATTATTTTACATAGAGTAAGAAGAGGAGGAATAAAAGGATCAAGAAACATCAAAAGAAGAGGATATACGCCAGGACTCAACCCCAG
Source organism: Pinus taeda (assembly GCA_000404065.3). Lineage (NCBI taxonomy): Eukaryota > Viridiplantae > Streptophyta > Pinopsida > Pinales > Pinaceae > Pinus > Pinus taeda. Next base: position 10,037 of record APFE031564483.1, read on the forward strand.
AGAAAGAAGAAATGAATCCGACCATATCTTGTAAAGCATTGGAAAGAATTACCACTCCTCTAACTCTCAAGATAGAAGGACATATCAAGGAGAAAAAGGTTCAAGAAGTGAAAGATCATATCAAAAAAGAAAAAATGAATCCAACCATATCTTGTAATGCATTGGTTGGAATTACCACTCCTCAAACTATCAATATAAAAGGACATATCAAGAAGAAAAATGTTCAAGAAGTGAAAGATCACATCGAGCATCAAGAAATGAATCCGACCATATCTGGTAAAGCATTGGAAGAAATTACCACTCCTCAAACTCTCATGATAGAAGGACATATCAAGAAGAAAAAGGTTCAAGAAATGAAAGATCACATCGAGCATCAACAACAAGTTCTCCAACTTTTAAAGGATAATGCCACTTTGGTGCAAACTCGAATGAAACAACAAGTAGATCAACATCACATTGAAAAACGTTTTGATGTAGGTGATTGGGTATTTTTATGGCTACATCTCAAGCAAGCTATTTATGAGAAGGAAATGTTGGCAATACTACATGCACTTAAGAAATGGTGACCTTACACAATGGGAAGATACTTCAAGGTAAAAATGGATCATGATAGTCTTAATACTTTTTAGAACAAATATTATCTTTAGAAGAACAAAAAAAATGGGACACAAATATGTTGGGTTATGACTTTGACATCATCTATAGAAAAAGGAAGAAAAATTTGGTTGCAGATGCACTCTCAAGAAAGGATGAGGATGTGGAAGCATTGTTTTGTGCTATTTCTATTATCCAACCAGATTGGATAACCGAAGCAAGGGATAAATGGAAGAAGGACAAAGAATTGTGGCCACTTATTCAAAAGTTGTAGAATATCCCAATTCAAACAATATTGCAAGAACTTCAAGAGGAAGGAAAAATCATATTGGAACATGGAGCAGTCACAGAAACAAGAACTTGACAACTACGAAATTGATCAATTTCAGAGTATCTCATCAGGTGAAAGAACTTACCTACTAAAGATTCCACATGGGAGGACAAGAATTTTATATAGAAGCATCAAGAAATACTCAAGCGTTGAGGACAACACTTTTTGAAGGAGAGGGGCATGTTAGGACCCTATACTACTAGTGTAACCCTTTATTGTTATTAGTACAACCCCCTTATTATATTTTTGTACCCATGTAGTCCCCATATTGTTATTATTGTGCCCCATAGAAGCCCACTGTTGTTATTATTGTGCCCTTACATTATTATTGTTATGTCGGCTCTGATTATATTATGACCCCTTAGACTCCTATATATAGAAAGGAGGTATTGTTATTTGTATCATCCAAGAATTGTTTATTTGTGTAATGTAAAGGAGGTTGCCCCCTCGAAGAGGATTATTTCTAAGGCGTTCATCTATCTTTTCTATCTTTTTGTGAGCTGGTTTCATAACAACGCGACAATACTCTGCTTCTACTAAAGAAAGAGAAATGGAAATTTATTTCTTGTAAGCACATGTAATAGGTCCATAACCAAGAGTGAAGACATAACCTCTAGTAGACTTCTGATCATCAGGGTCACTAGCCCAATCAGAATCAGTGAAACCAACGAATAGAGGAGATGCTTCTGCACTGTAATGAATCCCAAACTGAACTGTACCTCGAACATAACAAAGTATTTTTTTATCTGCTTTCAAATGAATTTCATGTGGGTTTTTCATAAATCAAGAAACAAGGCCAACAACAAAGGAAAGGTCAGGATGGGTTGTGTCAGATACAAAAGTTTTCCAAAAAGCTAACGGTATAAGATTGCATCAACTTTAGGGGAAGTACAAGTGACTAAAAGTTTGGCTCCAGAATGAAAGGGAGAAGGGGTTGGCTTACAATCTTCCATGTGAAAGTGGCGTAGAAGATCACAGACATACTTGAACTGGGAAAGGGAAATACCTTCTTTGGATTGCAAGACTTGGAGACCAAGAAAATAATGTAAGTGTCCTAAGTGTGTCCTTTCAAACTATTTTTTAAGGCTAGACTTCACATGGTTTATAAGGTTGGGATCACTTCTAGCAAGGATAAGATCATCAACATAAAGAACAAGAATGATAAGATACTTACCCACTTTCTTGGTGTAGACAATATTGTTAGAATGACACCTAGAAAATCCTGTATCTAAAAGAAAGCTATCTATTTTGGCATACCAAGCTCAAGGGGATTGCTTGAGACCATAAAGAGATTTCTTAAGACGACATACAAGTCTAGAGTCTATTTTTATAAATCCAGGAGGTTGTTCCATATAGATTTATTCATGTAAGCCCCTATGCAAGAAGACAAATTTAACATCCATATGATGGACTTCCCCTTTGAAAGAGGCAACAAGGGAAAGAACAAGGCGGATAAAGTTCATTTTGGAAATAGGGGAGAAGGTTTCATTATAGTAAATTTCTTCAACTTGTGAAAAACCGTCAACAACAAGACAAGCTATATGTTTATCAACTTTTCCATCTGGTCCAAACTTGGTTCTGTAAGCCCATTTACATCTAACAAGTTTATGTCCCTTTGGAAGAGTAATAAGGTCCCATGTATCATTTGCCAATAATGAATGATATTCTTCACTTATAATTGTGTCCCAATCTGGATGTCATGAAGCTTCTGAAAAGGTGTTAGGATCATAATTCACTGAAGCTTGAGCCATTAAAGAAGAGGCTCTATCGAACTAAGAATGTGTACAACATTGATCTGTAGGATCACTTGCTTCATCCCGAGTAGCACAGACCCATTTTGGAAGCTGAGGAGGTGAAGGAGGATCTGGAGAATGTGGGGGAGGATTTTCATCCTTGCTGACATTATCTAAAGAAGAAATATTTTCAGAAGTAGAAGGGATTGAGAGAGGTGGCACATCCGTCGAACTATGTTCGTAGGCCGATATAATTTCAGCAAAATTTACATCTCTTCTAATGATACCATTTTTGGATTTAGGTTGAAGAAGTCTATAGCCTATGACATATTCAGAATATCTAACAAAAATGCATTTTTCACTCTTAGGTTCTAAAGCTTTATGTTTTTCATATGAAATATGGCCCATGCTTCACTTCCAAAAACACGAAAGTGACTTACATATAGTTTAATTGAGCTCCATGCTTCTTCTGGAGTGATATTCTTTAAAACCTTAGTAGGAGTGTGATTTACCATGTAATTTGCACAATTAATTTCTTCAAACCAAAAATTAAGAATAAGTCCTTTAGATTGAAGCATACAATGAGCCATTTCTATTAAGGTGCGATTTTTCTTTTCAAATACACCATTTTGTTGTGGAGTATATGGAACAATATGTTGCAATTGAATTCCATGCTTACTGCAAAAGTTGATGAATTTGTTGTTAACATATTCTTCGACATTGTTAGATCTTAACTTAGGAATTTGATGTCCAAATTGTTTCTCAACAAAGGCCTTAAAGGCCAAGAACATGTTAAAGAATTCACTCTTAAGTTTTAAGAAGTATACCCAAGTGCATCTGGAGAAATCATCAATGAAAGTTAAAAAATACTTATAGCCAAAGAATGAAACTACTGGAAGTGGACCACATAAATGACTATGCACAAGTTGTAAAGTGGTTGAGGCATGCCAAGAGGCACGTTTCTCAAAACTATCCTGATGATGTTTTCTGAGTACACATCCATAAAAAACACCATCTCTGCAAGATACCATATGAAGACCTACACCATAATTTATTTACATGGATTTTGAAGGGAGCGATAGTTTAAGTGACCAAATCGCTCATGCCAAAGTTTGTTCATTTCATCATTATGAGCAACAAATAACGAGGGAAGATTTGATGACCCAAATTTGTTAACCTTATAGAACCTTGTAGAATCATCAACAATGCCAGTAGCTAAAATCTATCTAGGATCTCTTAGGTACTTAATTACAACTTCATGAGGTGAAAATTCAACGGTTTTACCTTCACTTGAATGAGTTTTTTGATACACAAATAAAAGGTTGCAGGATAAGGTAGGAACACATAATACATCATTAAATTGACCATTGTCTAGATGAATACTTCTTGTCCCTACAACACTAAGAGATCTATCATCACCAACATATATATTTTTGGTGTTACAATCATTTAAAGAAGAAAACATGGATTTGTTTATGGCCATGTGATAAGAAGTTCCAGAATCAATAAGTCACTCATGAGAATGAGAAGAACAAGATATATTTAGTGCATAACCAGACTGAGATGTTTGACAACCACATGAAAAAAGTCTTATTCCTAAAGATGAAATTGAAGTTGAAGAGTGCTCCAAATGGATGTTATGCTTCTTCGTTGCTTCTTCCAAGGTTTCCATCTTCTTAAAGCATTTGGATTCTAAGTGGCCATCATGATTACAAAAGTTGTAATGTCTATCGGTCTTCTTCCCTTTGTTTTTAGTTGCCTTATCATTTTGTTGAGTTGATTTTTCATTTTGAGACTGAAATGGCTTAGGACCCTTGTTTGGTTTAGGACCATTCTTTATAGGATGCTACTTCTTAGGATTCTTTGAACTTGGTTGTTGTTGGGCTACTAAGGCTTTCTTAGAAGAGTTTTCAATATTAAGAAGACCAAGATGTAAGAGTTTTTCTTGTTCTCTTATTAAAGAATCACAAAAGACATCAAAAGAGGGGGAATTGTAGTCTTTTCCTTAAGAAATAAAGGTTTCTCTAGTAGAATGGAAGGTGGAAACAAACACAAAGTAGGTTTGTCCTAACTTAGTAAGAATGGAAGAGATAAAGCTACCATCTTCTTTATTAACCTTAACACTGTCAAAGAGAAGTCTAAGGGTCTTGAACTTGGAGAAAAAATCTTTATTGAAAGAAAAATTATTGGGGTCCAACGTAAGAAACTCGTTTTTGAGTTGATGGACTCTAATTTTTTAATTCCAAAAACTTTATTGATTTGTTTCATTGCTTCATCAAGGGTATGAATTTCTGTGATATGGAATCTAAAGTCTAGAGAAATAGACATCCCTATCAACCCACATGATTGATCTTGCTCAGTTTTCCCATTTGGCTTGATTATCTTCATCTTTAGGTTTAGACTCTTGACCTGAGGATATTCTATAAAGACCTTTACTTCTAAGTAAATCCACAATGTAGGATAGCCATTGGAAGTAGTTGGTGCTATCAAGAATAACTAGGCATGGACTTTCCATTTTAAAAGAAACTAAAGTTGTAGATGCCGAAACTAAGTGTTCCAATGGAAAGATCTCAAAAAATTAGGCCGCTTAAAAAAAATAGTTCTAAAAACAACTTTCGCGTGAAGAAGTTACGGCTTTTTGAAGAAAAGTTTTTGAAAATGCTAACGAACAACGTCAATGATAATGTTATATTTAAAAAAAAATCCCCTCATTTCCAAACTTAATCTAATTAGCTCACATAAAAAAAATATTACTTTATGTAACCCAATTTTATAAATAAATGAAAGTCACTTTTACAATGGTACTTTATGAACTATCCACTAAATTGTAACTTAAATAAAAGATAAAGTGACTTAGCTTATAAGTGACTCACTTTTTATAATGGGTGAGAACACTTTTACATAAAGTAACTTTAAAACATAAGCTACACGTGCTTTTTGAAAAATTAACTCAACAAAAAGAAAGCCTTGAACATAAGACCTCTATTCTCATAAAGTAACATTGGACCAAGTGAGCTAGTTTAAATGGTTAGTATTTTTTGGAAAGGAGGAAGAGGGGTTTTTTTTTGTTTTTTTTGCTCACTTAAGATTTTGAGTGCATGCTTACTTGAAAAACCCCTTTTTTCCTATAAAACAAAAAAAATAACCACACAAACCAAAATAGACAAGCAAAAGTAATCCAATCCTTACAACTTAAAGATAGATTTGGCCGGAAACTAAATATTTTTCTCAATGTTTCTGATTTTCCAAGATCACACTAAGGCATAATGGAAAAGAGAATATGCATCAGAAAAATCATTTCTTTATGTTTCTAGTTTGCCCAGATCGCACAAAACCATGGGGCAAAGAGCATACACAAAAATGAAAGGTATAGATCCGATAATAAAAAACAATTATAGAGGATTGTAAACCAAAATAAACAGAGAGATAAATAAATATAATTTCAAATAAAGACTGTATACCTACAGATCTTAAAAATGATGTAGCTAGGGATACCAGAAACCTTTTTGCATGAAACGAAAGGGGTTCCTCACTGGACCAGATGCTCTTAACACAGTAGAGAAATCCTCTTGGCCCAAAAGTAGTTAGAAACAATAGATCTAGGAAATGACATTCAGATGCATTTGTATTGGCTTCAGATTTAAATCACCAATGATGCAACCCCTTAAATAGCTATGATACCATGTAGGAATTTACAGGGTTAGTTCCTTAGATATAATAACAAAGAACACTACTCACAAATAGATCACAGATCAGTACACCAGTATTCTTGACGTGGTTAAAACCCTCAAAGGGGGATACAGTCCATGACCTGAGTCAACGTGGCCATTTCAGGGAATTTATTAATGTAAAATAAAGAAAATTTACATAAGCTTATCTCATGAACTGTCACCTTACAAATGACCCTCCATGCTCTTTAAATAGATATCATAGACCAATCAAGTGTTAAGCCATGGATCAAGTGTCTTTAATACCAAGGACAGAATGAACCGTTGAATCACTTCATGTGTAGAACATATCGTGACCGTCAAATTGTAAGTTACAAAAAGTACATACTAAAGAAACACACTTTCACTACTATACACTAGACCAAGTTATACTTAATTATTTTCTATTTTTCGGAATATCCTAACATCCACACACCTATTCCAAGGCCCTAAATGCCCTAGACTAATTTATGTATCTATGACCAAAAGAAAATTATAGTTCATTTTAGATTAAGCACTTGATTTTATTGGTTGTTACTTAAGTCAGGGGTAGAAGAAATGAACTTATGATGTTTTGACATAAAAAGAAATCAATAGAAAACTAGGCTACATGCGAAATGCAACTTCTTTTTCTTCGATGAAAAGTGATCCCTATAGGGTTCTACGAGAAATATGTGAAATAAAAAACTATTTTTCTCTTTTAAACATGTTAACACATTCATCATCTATTGAAAGAGACTAAAAAAATGACTAAAATGCAAACTACTTAATGCATACTAGAATGCCTAAATGCAAGATTCTATGGAATGCTCTAAACAAACAAATGTTCTCTTTTAATATCCTAAAGTCAAAATTTAACCAAGACAAGGAGAAACAAATATCCAAGATAAAAGATCCCTCAAGTGAAGAAAATTCCAACTTCAGACAAAGATTTACACACTTGTTGATAAACAAAAAGATTAAACCAAAGAAAAAAAGGGCAAAAAAAAAATGTTTTTTCACTTTTTTTTAAAGACTTAGAATAAAAGTTTCAGAAGACAAAACAATCAATCACTTCAAGATCAAAATCAAGTGAAAATACACCAAAGTTCACCAGCCATAAACGATCACCAAAATAATAAGACCAAATTCATTAGGAGGTAAGAAACACTTGAACAACTTGATCTTAAAGACACATAAAATATTCAAGAAACAAAATATTTCAGAGGACTAATATCTTTCACTGAACCAAAATTGCAAAGACCTTTCTCAAACAATCAAGAAGAAACAAAAAGAGTCAAATTCAAGAATGCGAATGAAGCAATGAAAATATTAGATCATAAGGAATTTTGAAAAACAACTCTCTGTTCTGGATGCATAGAACAGTCAGACACTTTACCAAAAGGTCTGAAATCCAAACTCAAGAATACAAAACTTCAAGAAAATTGCAAACCAAAGGTTCACACAATATTTTTGTAACAAAGACAAGGAAACCGACACTAACAAGAAACAATACCTTTCCAAACTACAAATGACTCTTTAAAAAGTAGGAAAGCCAAGCTACTCCCCAAACTGAAGGTAAATATTTGGAAAATTCAAATTTTCCTAGATATATGCGGTTGTTTACAAGCAAAGCCACATGTACATGTGACTATGTATGAAGAAAGACACGTGTATGTGGGATTCTTTGGAAGAAACCACGTGTGTACACTACTATACACAAAGAAAAGCGTGTATATGTAGAAAAATAGGGAAAACTAAAAAGTACAGGCTTAATCCAAAAGATCAAATTCACTGCCCATACTACAAATGAATCAATAAGACTATAAAAGTCAAGAAACAAGATAGAAAATCCCAAATCAAGGACAAAACAACCCTTGTAGAAAATGCAAGACTATATTCCCCAGTAGAGTCGCTAGTTCTATTTGCGGGAAAAACTTCCCTAAGATAAGGGTTGAGCCTCAACAGATCAAAGGAAGACTATCAACAAGAAGAATACATTCAAGAAAGAAAACTATGAAAACAATAAAGTTGGTTTTGTGAAAAGTACCTGTAGGTCCTACGTTTGATGTTGATCTGCTAGGGTCCAAACCCTCTTCTTCTTCTAAACTGACCAAACCTGCAACATAATTCAGATAAGCATATAGATAGCAAGTAGTTCAAAGAGCATGCATAATAAACATGTTAGATCATCAATCATCAACATATAAAGCATGATATATTAGACATGAATTATAAAAAACATGAGATCACAACATTTTGAAAACAAAACATAGCTTCTTTATTAATATAAGCAGATAGTAGTGGAAGAATACAACCATATCCAACCACGACACAAACGAAACATTCCTTTGGACCTATCCAACCCAAGCCTCAAATATCACCTCTCTGTTGGAAACACTGAGAGGGGGGGGGGGGGGTGGTGAATCAATATTTCTTAGAAATTAGCACTTTTAAATATTTTCAGAGCATTAGTTAATCTTCAATTATTATTAATGTTTATGTAGTAATAACAATAAATAAAAGAACATAGTAGGCACAATAATTTTAGGTGGAAAACCCCCTCCAGGTAAAAAACCACCTAACACTTTTTTAGTAAATTCTTTAAACTTCATCCCCAACTGAAATGAAAGAAACAACTTCCTAGAATTCTATAAAAGTATTCTTCTCCATCTCCCACTGGAAGGATGCCCCAATGCCCTGGTTCTTTAGTAATCAACTAGATGGATGCCCCAACACCCTAGAGAGCCACAGCTTGCCCTAGTACCACCTTGAAGTTTTCACGGGCCCCAACATGTAGGCAACTTCATACACCTACCTAGCACTTCCTTGCCACCCTATAATGACTAAAATAAGATAGGAATGTGGCTTCCCAAACCAGGGACAACAATCCATGATACAATAAGATGTACAATTATTTCCGTGTACTTGACCAAATACCCAATCACACTATGAACTAAAACCCAACCATGACATCATCCCAACAGTGACTCCTATACTTCCCAACACTTCCTCTTCGACTCTAGGCATACTGACTCCCTTACAATATTTAAAATGATGACACTTTTACAAATGAATCTTTTACAACTTTACAATGATGACTCTTTTAAAAATTATTGTTTTACAATGACGACTCTTTTACAATTTTACAATGATGACTCTTGGCCTTGATACTTCTTCACAATATGTAGATCATTATCATGTCTTCAAAGGATGTCATGCTGACTCTTGGCCTTGATACTTCACGATATCTAGATGATTGTCATGTCTTTAAGGATGTCCCACTGCAATGCTTCCTTTGATTTGATACTTCTGCTCTTGAATTATTACTTGATGTTATACTTAAATCTTCTTCTACTTGCATGCAAAATTTGCCTCGCGAAACCAATCCCAAAACAAAACAAAATACCCTTCAAGTTACCTTTGCCTGCAAAACACATGTAAGTGCATAATAATTAATACACACAATTTAAAATTACAATACATACCTGATGTGTGCTTTTAACTTTTTTTTGTTGACTTGCTACAACAGTAGACAAAGACTCCCACTCTTGATATAGGCCCGGACTCTATGCAAGACTATATCCAAAATTGATCTAAAGATATATACAATAAAAAAATAATGATAGACCCACTCTAGACTTGTGATGGACCATGTTCTAAGTACAACAATAGGGACCATTCTATAAACTATGAAAAGACAAGTATCATGAATTTAAAACATCATATAGATTTAGCAGACTTGGTGTAGCATCAAATATGTAGTATAAATAATAAGACATCCGAAATGTGGTATCAAAACTAAATGTGACATATAGAGACATACAAATATAACCAAGACCATGTATATACTTATGTTGTCTTGAAAAAATATGTCAGAGATGTTACTCAAAATTCAAATGTAAGCACTAATCATACATACCTTGTTGTAGGAGACTTATCCTTGGCTGTTGATGTGTGTTCTTTACTGCAGTGATCCTTGAATGTATGATTTTTCTTGCCTTCTAGGAGCTCGATATTGAATCTATTGTATATATGTAATTTCGGATCTCCAGGGTCTAAAATTTTGTCCTGTGGTATCCCTTTGAGTCCTCTTTCCAACCCCATGGGTCTGATCAAGATTTGATTCTTCAAGAAAGAGGTACACCCAATCTCCCACAATGACCTGATTATAGATTGCTTAGTAGAGTGAACTTGTACAAAGTTCCATGTGTCACGGTTATGACCTTCAGCCCTGAAAATGATACCCAACAAACTAAATTTTGTCCTCTTTTTGTCACTATTTACAAAATTGGAATCCAATTCTCAGAGACAAAGTTATGATGATTTTCCCAATGTCACCTGTTTGACATGAAATTCAGGAGTCTTCAAAAACCCTAACTTCCTCAAATAATGTCTCCGAAAATATAGATAACTAAGATCTGAAATTTGGTCAAGAGGTTTATCAAGATTTCAGCTCAAATAGGTTTTAAATTCAGCTTTTGAAGCTTCAAAAAAAAAAAAGTTATAGAAAAAAATCCACAATGGCCTATTTGAAGCCACAAAATCCCTACTAGAAGGGGATATGAGGGTCACTATTTTTATGAATGTCTTGAGTTGAGAGGGTCCACAAAAAGTGAATGTTCAAGGGAATTTAGGACCAAAAAAACATTATTAATTATTTAATATTCAATGACCACAACTAATTAAGAGTTCCATGCCACAACCCCATAGGGTTTTAGCCCACTAAGTGGGGTTACTAAATTCAAACACGAATATCTATCAAACCATGAAGAATTATGTGGCATGCCATATATAAATGGAAAAATATCCACGAGTATAATCCATCTAGAATATCCTTGACTCAGAATAGAGTAATTTTTCAAGTCAAAAACTCCCATGAAAGATCAGGGTAGCCCCCGGTGCTACTTGGGTTGACATCAATGTCAACCACTGATCAACACTCTCAACATGTGCAAAAGGATGTCATATAATGGAAGATGAACATCTCTGTAAGGAAACAAAGGTTTCCTATGACTAGGAGTGCTGGAGGCATAGGGAAAATCAGAATTTGTCTGGGGACAAAAGGGAATATAATTTCGATATCCTATCTCCTTCTCTCCCTTAGGTCTTCCCATGAGGTGTATAAATACCACTAGAAATTAGTTGATTCAGTTAGGCCATGGGATCCTGTATGTGGCATTTCGGTAAAACTCGTAAATCCCGCCTGAGAAATAGGAATTTTTTTCTTGATATTTTAAATTATGTACGTAGGTTCAGTATTATGGTACCCGCATGTACACACGCTTTTGTAAGGGAAACATCATGTACAAAATTTTATTTTTAGTGATCAAGTTTGAATGGGAAAGGTATTCCCAAGGCCATATAAGAGAATAAAAACTACAAGAGTGTTGAATGATGCTATAACAGGTATCTTGATCTCAAGTCAATATTTGAGAACACTGCTTCTCCCTTCAACTGATCAAACAAATCATCAATCCTGGACGACAAATATCTCTTCTTGATTGTTACCTTGTTCAATTGCTTGTAATCAATGCACAACCTGAGGGTACCATCTTTCTTCTTTATGAACAATACTGATGCACCCCAAGGCGATACTCTTGGCTTAATGTATCCCTTATCAAGAATTTCCTTCAACTGCAACTTTAAATCCACCAACTCTTGTGTGCTCATCCTGTAAGGTGCTTTTGGTGTTGGCATTGCCCTTGGTACCAACTCAATAGAAAAGTCCACTTCCATGTGGGGAGAAAACTCTGAAATCTTTGCTAGAAACATATCCTGCAACTTCTGTAATATAGGGTACCTCTTAAGGATTTTTTCATCCTCAACATCCTTACCCTTGTCCCTGAAAATATGAGTTGCAAACATTACACAACCTTTCCTGCAATTTTGACTTAGCCCGCATAGCTATGACCATACTTACTAATGTAGGCTTCTTCTTTCCTTGCAATATTATTTTTTCCCCATTATGGTCCAAGAACTCAATGGTCCTATCATAATAATCTACTTTGGTTCTGTGAAGATACAACCAATCTATACCCAAAAGCATACTATATGATCCCAATGGAAGTACCTTCAAATGTGTTGTTGTAGGCATACCCTGCAACTCGAATGCACAATATCTTACCCCAATGGTGAACTCTCTTCTTAGTACTTGTATCCAAATAAACCAACTAAGACTTTACATGCACTTCTTTTCTCAAGCCACACTTATCCACCAAGTTAAGATTAACATAACTATAATTAGATCCAGGATAAATCAAAATAGAAATAACACAACCACAAATCTTACCTTCCATCTCAATAATGGATGGCTAGTAATATTCCTGCTTGTTGTACTCAATTGCATAGATTTGAGGGATACTATAACCAACATCCCTAACTTTTCATGCCTCGAGCACTTTATATCTAAGTCATACCTCCCTAGTATAGTGGAAAATCCTTCTTATGATGATCTTTGCCACATATCCAATAATGCAATGGTCCTCTACCATCACCTCTAGTCTCCTTCTCTCTAGGCTGTGACCCATGCCCCTTCTCAATTGTATTTAACTTCTAGTAAGGAACCACATTTTCTTTCTCAGCTGCATCCTAAGGTCTTCCACACTTTAGTGGCCACTTCCCTTTAACTCTTTTGATTTCTCTTTAAGTCATGCTTAGGCTCATCTTTGCGCTTTGATTGCTCATAAGAATGATTCAATTTCCATATGGCCTCCTCAAATGATCTAAGCTCATCAAACTCAATCATGTCTATATATGTTGTTGGAAATCCATTGATGAACCTCTGAATCTTAGCCTTCTTATCGCTAAGATAAGGAACATACCTCAAAATCTCTAGGAACCTACTAGTGTACTCATCATCTATCATAAAACCCATATGCAACTTATAAAAATCCTTAGCTATGTCATCATAGTACGTCTTTGACAAGTACTTCTTCTTGAGGAGCCTCTCAAAGTCATCCCAAATCAATTCATCCTCTTGAATACCTTTGACATTATTTACATCCTCCCACCATATATCTTCTTTCCCTTTAAGACTGAAAGTGGATATCTTAACTTTCATGTTCTCTATATAAGTATGCAATTTGAAGAATTTCTTCATCCTAAGCAACCATGCCTTTGCATATTTTGAAGTATTCATCTCTCCATCAAATTTAGGAGGCTTGACTTTATTGAAATCCTTAGGTAAATACTCACCCTCCTATAAGGATGATGATGATGGTGATGACTATTATAATGTCTCCTAGATGAGGAACTATAATGATGCCCATACATAACAATCCTCCTGTCAGGTGTATCCAATGATCTACCACCTCTAATCGTGTCCCTCTATCCAACCTGTATCCATAACGAGACCTGCTACCATAGGCTCCATTAGTTTTCTCTTCCTTCTTTTAACTGATCCTCAGCTATCCCTATCTTTGTAACTCTGATAAGCTCTAAAGGATTGTTGCATTAACCTCTACCTACTTCTCCTAAGCCCTTGCAAGTCTTTCCTAAGCCTCAACTAACTCGTCATTTTCTGCTTTGTAATTTCTGATCTATACCCTCAAACTCCTCAATTTATCTACTATACAAGAAGAATACTCTTCTCCTTGCTGCCCAACTAATCTGTAGGGAGAGTCACGGGAACTGTAGTCTACCATTTTTCTCGTCATCTTTGATTCTCTTCTTCTTGTAAGTGTAAAATGTCATATAAACCAAATATATACCAAAATTAAATCCATACTTCATTTATGTTCAAGGGAGGCTTATTTCTTTTTCAACATCATTCCACATTAGCATGTACATTTATAATCATAAGTATATCTATATAATCATATCAACATATAAGCAAAAAACATAGAAACATAACAACGTCATGCATGACCATACCAATTGTACACCATAACCCCATGCATGACAACGTTAACTTTAACAACATTAGAATTTACCCAAAGAGAGCACAACCCACTCTAATACCACTATGTAACACACCTACTCTCATATCTCCCCACTTTCACTAGATTTCTAGTGGTAAACATGAGCTTAGGGGCTACTATTATAAGGTTCAACCTCCCAAATGACCTTAAGGAAATGGAGTCAACACAACTAGACCGTACTAAACTCTTCCTAAAGCCATTGGGCCCCCAAGGTCCAACCCACCCTTCTTGGACCTCTGTCCTTGAGACAACTCACCTTTTCCTAAACTGGAGCCCAAGTCACTCCCTTACCAAACCCTCCAAGAAACTAAGATTCCCCAGCCCCATGACACTGCTTGAGTCTGATTGTAGCCTTTTTTTGGTAGTGCTATGTCAGTGACTACGATATTTAAGGCTATGTTCCAGGGTTGGGGCTTAACCTCTACCCATAACTCTATGAAACTTTTAGAAATCATAACAAACATGAATACAATGCTTGTAAACCAAAACCTAGAACCATGACTTGATCTGACCATCCCCAACTGGGATTGACATTCTGTCAAACACTTAGTAAATGTACAACCTACAGGTCATGAATGTAAGTCTGAGCATAAAGGGAATGAAAACTTATCTGAGGTTTAACAAGAAGGGTCTCTACCTTCTTACATTAGCTGTCATAGCATCAATTAGGTCTTGCATCCACTATTTATTCAATTACAAGTAAAAACATGAAAAGAGCCATGATTGAGAACTGCCATATAACCATGCTTAGAACCAACATATAACTAGATAAATATTAGTGAGAGAAAAACCATTAAAGCCAAATAACAAGTACATTTACTCATCAAAATCAAGAGAAAATTACCTCTTATTAAACATAGGTAAAAGGAAACCAGGTTCAGGACTTCCATGAACCACCCGACCATAGATTGGATGAACCAAATATTTCTTTCAACCAATCACCCCCATGTCATATTCCAAGCATGAATGTGGGATCTCATTGGATAAACCAATCCAAAAACAACTAAGGGAATCTAGAGGTTAAACCACCTCCACCCTCACCATACAATGATCTCACCTAAACTGGCTTTGAAATCACAAAACCCAACCGAGCTTGTATGCCTCTTGATTCTTTCACCATCCTTGAGGAATTTTCCCATCTCCACCCTTAGGCTTTACTGTGTATCCTGCCATTACCAGTCAAGGGATTCCTATTCCTTTGGGAATTTTCCTAAGACCAAATCACCTCGGATTTTAAAACATTCGAAAATCCAAATCGCAAAACGATAAAGAATCCCATCACACCATGGCTATCCGAAAATGGAAAGGCTAGGCTAAACTTCAGTATCGAAACCCAACAAAATCCATTCCAATGAAAACAAAAGAATGAAATACCAACATGCACATACCATGCATGTTACAAAAATCTAGGAAATCATGCATGCAACCTGTTACCTGCAAATATTCTCATTGAAGATGCTTGATCTAACTTTTCCTTTCTTAATCCTTACTTTCCTTGTCCTTCCTTTCCTTTCCTTCTCCTTCATTTTATTTCCTTATCCTCTTGGTTCTCACCTCCAATCTGAGACTAAATCCAAAATTTGAACTTACAAAAATCTCCCAACTAATGCTCTGATGTCTTTTTATCATTCATGCCTCTAATTTCTTTAATTATCCATTATTTTCCTTCATTTTCCTCCTCACATGCATCTTGTGAACTTTCACCTCATCTTTTCTCCTAATTTCCTTTATTTTTAGAAATAAAATGCCAAAGTACCTTTTTTCCCTTTCAAAGCCTTTTCCATTGCCTTTTCCAATTTTCATTAGCCATAAACACATCAAGTGATGCACACTAGGATATTTTTCCCAACATTTAGCTTGCAATAAGTGTCCCTTAACCCTAGTCTTATTTTGCCTTTATTAACTTTCATTACATGAAATTATAACCCAGGTCTGTTACATTTTTTTTTTTTTTTAATATCCTAACATTAGTGCATAATGCAAGTTTTTAGGCTATTATTCCTATTCTTTTTAAGAGCTCAAAATCCCACAATATCTAGGTGCTAGCTTGGGATAGGTTCCAAGTTTAAATAAACTTCTTTGGGGCTTTTTGAGATACACATGATATCCAACAAGAGACACTTTATGCATTATGTTCTTGTTCGTAAAACGTTTCTACTTATCTTGGGATTCTTTTAGATTTTGTTTAATTTTATTGACCTCCTATTCCATCTCTTTCAACATTTACAGTCCAAGTATAACATTTTTCCCAACTCACTAGAGTTTTTCATCTTTTCTACTTATCTTGGGATTCTTTTAGATTTTGTTTAATTTTATTGACCTCCTATTCCATCTCTTTCAACATTTACAGTCCAAGTATAACATTTTCCCCAACTCACTAGAGTTTTTCATCTTCAACCATAAAGTACTTCAATTGGGATAATCTTCAAAGATGCTTGATACTTATTGTTATAACAAAAATTCCCGAGGTGTATTTAGTATTCCCATTTATCTTATTTTCTCATGACATACATGCAAATAATGTCTTTGATTATTGGATTGGTTATTTATGTATCCATCTGTTTGTGGGTGAAAAGTAGTGCTAAAATTTAGTTGTATACTTAATCCTTTCTTGAAGTTAGAAGTAAAATTTAAATCATTGTTACATATTATTGTTGTAGGCATACCACACAACCTAAATATCAGCGTCATAAACATCTCTACAATGTTCATTAATTTACGTGTAGACTTTATTGAAATGAAGTGAGTAGCCTTGCTTAGTGTGTCAATGACCACCATGATAACATCACATTATTTCATTATTTTAGGTAGTTTTATGATGAAACCAATGCTTATTGTCTCATATTTCCATTTAGGAATAGGAAAAGGTTGTAACAATCTTGTAGTGTGTTTATTTTCATCCTTGAATTGTTGGGATTCAACACATCTTGCAATGTACTCTACAATCCCCCTTTTCATACCAAGCTAGTAATATTGCTTCTTTAATGTTGTAATCATTCTCTAGTATCTTGGGTATGCCAAATATGGTTTCTTATGTAGTTCATCTAATACAAATTTCTTCAAATTTATTGAATTGGGAATATTTAATCTATCCTTGTAGATTAGAAATCCTTCTTTAGTAATTTGGTAGCCATCACATCTTAGGTCTAATGGTTGGTGTAGCAAAATATCTCTCATTTGAACAAAATTTCCATATACAAAGCTTCCTTTATTCTACTCTTTAAGTTTGACCCATAACTATTGATGCTTTCTAAATATATCACTTTCATGCTTATGTTAGAGTGCATCTACTACTCTCTTCTCTTTTCCTTTTATATGTTTTATATTGAAAGCATATTCATTAAGAAAAGATAATCACCATTCATTTAAGTGAGGCTAATAAAATAAGTATCTCAATCCATTATTATTAGTAATCACCACAAAATTTATTTCCCTCAGATAGTGTCTCCACATCTTAAGTTTTTGAATGATGACCACAAGTTCTAAGTCATGAGTGGCATAGTTTTTTTCATGTTCCTTCAACTTTCTACATTCATATCTCTCTAAATGACCATGTTAATTTTTCTTAGGGTAGTATTGTTGTTTGCTTTAGATAATTTCATTAACAAACTTCTCTTCATTTACATTGCATTCATCCCATATCATCATAACATCAATAATGATTATGTAGAAATAATAATAACATCAAATATGTAGCGGAAAAATAACAGGAACATCAAAAGAAAAGTATGAACAAATAGAGACACCATGATTTGGTCAAAGACCAGGGAAAAACCCCACAAGGGAGGAAACAACTAGGGCCCATTTCCTATGTCATCCTATGGAGAAACATCCTTACACTAAGTCAAGTCTAGAATTTATACTACCCAAATTTCCACCAGATTGTTATAGCTCAAAATTATAGTCCCTTGAGTGCACTAGACAAGAAAAACATAAATAAGGTTGGTATGTAGCAAAATCTTTATGGAAACAAAAGAAAAAGTCAAGTTTTCCCCCTTAAATGGCCTAAAACAAGTTGTAATGCCCTACATGACCTAGCAAGAAGAGTTGAATGTTATTAACACTTAATCATAAAGCATTGAAGTCTATAGGGTTTCTAAAGTAAATGGATAAGGGTTGAAAGGGTCCAAAAGTCATTAAAATTTAGGATAAGGATGAAAGGACCAATTAAGACTCAGTCAATCAGGTGCCTAGATTCATCTAATCACTTTGTTAACTTATCTATAAAATAAAATATCTCCATAAGGTAAAGGGAGAGTGAAATGTTGATATATTTTCTTGTTAGGGAAAATAATCAACCTCCTATGGCATCTTTTTAGGTTCCCTCTATGCTTTTATAGAGGTGGTACTCCTCTTTATGCACACACTCAAATATTCAAATAAATCAAATATCAAAAGAGAAATATTTAACACATTCATTGATCCAAACTTAAACAGGAATGCAACAACTTATAGATATAACCATAAATACATAGATGCAATAGAAAAACACTTCATTTCATTAATAGAAAAACACTGAACTATGCTTACAAACAGAATGGAAATAAGATAGCTCATGCAATGGTACATTATCTCTAAGAAGAGATGTGGCAGCTACATGCCTATGAAATGTGTTACAATAAAGCTCAAAGGCCTATTTATTATTGATAAACAATAGAATACCCTAAACATCCAAAAACCTAACCCTAGGAGATGAAGCGCCAAAATTGTGGGCCCTGTTTGGGTAAATTGGTACATCAACTTCCCGGGGTTGTAACTTTGGCATACAATCTCTGTTTCGCTATAATAATACCTCGTTTCGAAGATCTCAAAGAGAAGGATGAAAAAAATTGGAAAACTAGATTGGGGCATTTTTTATCTCTCTCTTTTCCCTAACACTACCGTTTAGGGCCTCAAAACGGCTCTAGAAGTTCAGGACCCGAAAAACTGCCAAAAATAGTAAACTATGCTACAATTAAGGAAACTAAAAAACTGGAAGAGGTAGTGTTTGGGGTCCAATTGGGATAGGCGGGTGGCCACCAATATCCACTTGGATCATGCATATATGGGTAGAACAAGTGTTTTCAAAATAAAATTTATTCTTCAAGATTCATTTCACTAAATTCATCCATTCACATATCATGAGGGGACACATTTGAAGAAAGTTCAATAGAGAAAATGATAGTGTGGTCTAGACATCAGATAGCTATAAAATGATTTAAAGTATTTAAGTTCATAACATCACAAAAAAACATTCATGAGCTTACTTCTCATTATTTAAAAGTCTAAGAACCTCAAATGAGATACTCTCTTAAAAAATCTCTCTGTCAGAGTCAAAGAATAACTTTATAGATTTTAATAAATTTAAGTGCATAAAGCACTTGAAAAAATATTACAATTTAATTTAAAAGTAAAGGAATTCATCCCTAAGGGATTGGGGTTGAGCTCCTATGGAACAATAAATGTAAGTGTACCTAGAAGAGAAAAAAATAAACTACATTTAGGGATTGGATTTAGAAACATATAAGATAGTTAATAAAGTTGGATAATCAAATACTAAGAAGAAAGTAGATAATTTATTGAAAATGAATAAAGAACATTCACAAAATTGAAGAAGGATGAAGTGTGAAATGAACTGATGATTATGCTTGCGGATGTTTTAAAAGCATATATATATGTGACAATTGGAAGCTTGTTAGTCAAATTGTTCTTGCTTACTAAGGATTAATGATTTCATATAGGGACTTTCTAAGCCACTCTTCAGTGTATTCCTTCATTGTCAGGACCATTATGTCTTGTTTAACCCTTAATGAAAATACCTCTTCCTCGAGGTTTGACACATCCAACCATAGTTTCTTCACCGTAGCCAATTGGTCCTCATTCTAATTAACAAACATGGCCAACCATGAATTGATTTCAGCTTTAGGAAACCTGGCTAAGTTGTCAAATTCAACACTCAATGAGACTTTAATAATATCCAATTCTTATTTTAATGCATCTTTAGGGATCAACATAGAGTCCCTAATCATTTTTCAGCCGCACAAGTCCTCAACAACCTTAATGACTTTGAGGAAGGTATTACTCCTATGGTAATCAATATTTGAACACTTTGTGATAACATCTTGTAACATTTTTATTCTTACATATCGTCCTGCCTTGATTTGTTTCATTCTTTTTCCTCCGGGGAGGCCTTACTAGGGTCTTTGCAAATCAATCAAAGTATTGATTTTATTGATGAAGGTTGACAAATCATTATCAAAAAATTATTGATCATGTTCAAGATATTTCTTTAGATATTGGTGAATGAAAAAATTCTTTGAGACAAGTTTCTCAAATGTAGAGAAACCTACAAGTCTTGTTCAATAATTTTTTTGTCTCTTAGTTATGTTCATTACAACGTAGAATCTAATGCTAGTTAATAATTGAGTTGTTGTTCTTAATTTTTGAGGTGTGTTTGGTGTACTCGTTGCAACTTCAAGTGATTGGATAGTCAAAGGGGTCATGAATAGGGGGATAGGGCTAAGAGCCTCCTCAATTTCATTTATTCTTCTTTTCAACCTCAATTCTCTACCTCTTGCTTAATGACAAAGTGAGAAAGGGAATCCCCTATAGTATAGTGTAATTTCAAGATTCATGTAGGTACAACTCCGAAAATTTCCACCTGAAACTTCCCTTGGTTGGCAATTTTATTATTTTTCATGGATACCTTCTCAAACTATATCTTCTTAGTAGCCTTATCATAGCAACTACTGTACATGGTTAAAGATTTGTCCTCAAAGGTGACTTTCTCTTTAGCAACTTATTCTTCAACTAATTTTTGAGCCTCATCCATGTGTGATGTTGGGTTGATGCTTTGTTACCATTATTTACAATCATCCATTTGACCACGTTTTTCATTCCTTCACCCATGGATCACCCATTTTCCACAATTTCCTGTAAAAACATCACGATACATTTTTGTGATAGTCTCATTTGCTAACTCTCTTGTAAAAGTCACTATGAATTGTAATTCATGTAACTATTGTGGAAATGTAAGAAAAGTGACTAAGAGGAGAGGAGAAAACACAGATTCATAGGTGAAGGAGTTTCTTGGGAAGTGTTTAAACCTAGGGTGCTTCATTTAAGATGCCATCGAAATTTTATTTGATTTTAATGACGTGGACAGTAGGAAAGCAGGTAGAGTATGGGTTTCCTAAGTAAAGCACAAATCCCATACCACCTATGTCCTTAAGGGGAATGTTGGTGTGGTAAACATACAAGAAGGAGAAGAGGGTTGATGAAAGAAAAAGATGCATATGGGAAGAAATCAAGATAGTAGTCAACTATATGGGGAGTGAAAACATGGGATGTGTGTTGTGTATGCAATGTATGATGGGAATATCATATGGTAGTTGTGTGAAAACTCGTGGAAGAAGAACACAAAGGAGTAGTGTTGGATCAAGAGCGAGAGAAAGAAGAGGAGCTTATCATAAAGTGAAGACCAGATAAGAGTAAGTGGAGACACCATATGTTCTAGACAACTACAAGGTTTAGTAGGTGGAAAGACTGTGTGCTCTGGGTCCCTATTTAGCAAAGTGGAGACTCTTTGCATTTTGGATACTTGCAAGGTTAGTGGGTGGAAATATTGTGTGCTTTGGATCCCTACCAAGCTGTGGAGACACTATGGGCTATGACTTCATATAATATTTTGCAGGTGGAGACACTTTGCGCTCTGGATTACTGTGAGTAGGTGGAGACACGGATAGCTCTATATCCTTGTGTGATCCAATTCATTGGCAATGGTGTGAAGTTAACTTGAGATCTTAACTACCTATAAATTTGAATTTAGATCAAGGGTGGTGACTTGTAAGAATTATTACACAACTGGCCTATTGTTGGGTGGAGAGTTGAAGTCCCCCCCTTAGTTTCCAGTCATTAATGTAATTAGATATGTATATTTTACTGTATAATTATTATGCTATGAGTAATGAATGATTGTTTTTAAGTGGTATGATAATGTATGTATCAACATGGTTGATGGAGGAATGTGATATTCATATTTGTCTCTAATGATATGAGTTATGTGTATGTTTTCATGGTTAAGAGGATATTGGAGGCTTTTGTGTTTGTTGATATAATATTGCATTGTAGATATATTTGTATGAGTATGTACAACTACTTAATGTGCTCATTTAAACTATTACTATGTGTCATTTCCATTTTTTGGCATGGTCATGGATATTTGACTAATTAAGACTGTTGATTATTCTTATGATGTAATATATGGGTCTAATAGTATACTGTGTGATCTATGATGTGGTTTAATATTATGTTGTTGCATTTGAGTTCACAGAGCAGTGTTAGCCATGGCTTGACTAGTTTTTTTTCTTGTTAGTAAACATGTTGATGTATACATATATTGTATCATGACTACGTTTAATTCCTATAAAGATTATTTTAGAGTGAAGGTTTAATTATTGTCATGATAAGGGTGTTGATAATTTATCAATACCAAGAGAGTATTCAAAAGGTCATCAAAGTCCTTAATACTTCTAATCATGGTCATCATAAAGTACTAGGCTTATATTTGGGATGAATAATCCTTGTTAAACTTGTAATAGAGTAAAAAATTATGAAGGGAGGAAGAATTTATTTAACCTACAAGATTTGGAAAGCTGGAAAATGAGGATGAATATATATATATATATATATATATATGTGTGTGTGTGTGTCCCAGCAAATGGAGACAAAGATATGTTTGTTCCATGAAGACAAAGATATATATGTCCCAAGGAACATAGACATAGATATAGATATCTAGGGGAATGGAGATGAAGATATGTCTATTATGTAAATACATAGATATATATGTCTTAAGGGATAGAGACAAAGATACGTCTATTTTGGGGAACAAAAATTTAGAGGAACAAAAGGACTTATAATGTTAAAATGTTGATTTTCATGAAGGACTGAGACGAACTGGGACCCACAAACTAGTGTGAGGTGGAAGATACCATGTAGGCTAGATAAGGCTACATGGATGCCACATGGGATATTGGAGGATATAGAAATGTGACATGATAAAGCTACTGATGTGGCATGTTGTTGTCAGTACAACATGTGGCAGGAAGGAATGTCATTTTTAGATGGCCAAGTGACTAGGTTTTCAATGACACGTGGCATCAATAGAGGATGCCATCTAGTAGGGTGATATTACCCCAATGTTAGTGTGACATTTGCAAGACATAGTTGAAGAGGGTGATGTCACCCTGATGTTAGCAAGACATAGTAGAAGTGGTTGATGTGGAGGATTATGCAGACATAGCGCTTGGGTGGAAGTGACATGTGGGAGTTAGAATGGGTGATTTTAGATGTTAATTCAGTCAAATCTAACTAACATGTGATGATGGTTTATGGTGCCACATGGATTGAGGGTGCCATGCAGTAATGACGTGTAGTTGACATCGTCAGGAGCCACATCACTGTGGACCTCGAGTCCATGGTAGTGTTTTGTAGTGTCTTCTCATAATGGGGCATGTTGTTGATAGAAGTTGTGGTATATGGAAGGTGAGATACGAGGAATTTACCCAGTGACTAATATAAATATCTATGTCACACCAAAGATGTTTTAGGATCAAGACATTCCTAGAGTTGTGATGCAATGACACTATGGCATGATGATGTAATGGATGGCACACTAGAACACAAGTGATGTGGCATAGCCACATATGACATGTACATGAGTGTGGTAGGGACCATATTTGTATAAATGAAAAATAGAGGAACCCCCTTCATTATCTAGCGGGAAGGA
This sequence comes from Pinus taeda, assembly GCA_000404065.3. NCBI lineage: Eukaryota > Viridiplantae > Streptophyta > Pinopsida > Pinales > Pinaceae > Pinus > Pinus taeda. The sequence goes on from APFE031564483.1 coordinate 34,072, forward strand.
AGGGGGGGCCACTATTAATATAGGTTGTTGATGTAAATAGACGAGAACATGGAGAATATAGGGTAGGGGGAAACTGTGAGGGGTTTAGTCACAAAAGAAACAAATTGTGACCCCCACCCCGCCCCCCCCCCTCCCCCCCCACCACCCACATTGTTAACTGTCACAAAGGCATGGGAGAATGTTGAAGGCCCTGAAAATCGAGTCGACAACAAGGGGGATACGCGCCCGGTCCGGACCTTGGTTGGCAGCTCCTTATCCGTTTGGTATAGCGGGTCTGACTGGGGATATGGGACCAGTTTCTCAATTCATTGTGTGTATGAGAAAGATGGGTGTCTCTGTTCTAAATGGAATACTTCTATCTAATCTAATGCTATGCTATTGTATTCTAATAAATAGAAAAACATCGAAATTTATGCTAACCCAGGGTGTGATCTTTCTTCTATGCGATCTAAAAAGATTTCAAATAATAACTGGTAATAAAGATCATTCAGCTATCATAAGAAAAGAATTTGATAAAAATGAACTACTTCGTATAAGAAGTTAGACAAAATAGTTGTGAAAAACTTATCGCATAAATGAGCTATTCATACACTAAACATAAACAAATAGTTATCATCGTACAAAAGTGCCAAATGATAACTCAGACATCCATGTTGTAATATATAAACAACTGAAAACTGAATATCACTTTAACGCATAAGCATAAATGGTTAAGAGATAAAAGTACCATTTATAACTATTCCTACTCATGAGCTTCAAGCAACAATTGATTTATCTCTCCTTGATTTAACATCCACTAAGAGTACAGAAGTGCAACATCAGTAGCAGATATCAAATGCAAATATCAAATAAACCCTGTTCCATTCATTCACCAAAACCTCCTATGAGGTTGCAAAAGTGCATGTTCTGAGGACAAGTTTTGATAAATTTTTGGACCCTTCTCTAAATGCATGAGAAGGGTTTAAATACGACTGACTAATTCTAAAAATAAATTATTACAAAAATAAAGGATGCGGTTTAAATGACCATCCTCTTTTCAGGAAAATAAAACGAAAATAAAACTAAAATAAAACTATTTCTGTATTTGATCTTTGAAATCACATGTATGCAACATCTGTTTAAGGAGAGTCGGGTGGCTGACTTCCGCTTTTAACTAGGCTGAGAAAACAAAATCTACAAGAGCTGGTTTTTCTCGGTTGAATTTATGATGCACTTAACAGTCATCCATTGGCTATGTGGCTTCACCAAGTATGTCCAGTAACAATCCCAGTTTAACTTGCTTAGCCCTTGGATTACTTTGGCCTTTTCTTGAGCTCTCTGTTTCCAATTTGCCTCTAGCTGCTGTGTGTTCGGTAAGTATCCTGGAGTGGTCTCTGTGATCAAATTTTCCCTGTGTAAAATTTCATTTACACAATCAATAAGTCTGCTGGCTGCTGTGGCTGCTCCTTCTGCCACCTGTTCTGCCCCTCTAATTTGCTCATCCCATTTGTTAAAGAGCATTTCCTTGTGGTTTTCATTTATTCTTGGTGCACCTTCTCTTTTACCCTCATCTGTGTCTTGCCAAGCCAAATATCTAGTCACCCGTTTATCAATTAGATCATAGTCACTTCGCAAATCTACCACTTGATTAGTGGTTTTATCATTGATTTCACAATAGTGACTCCACTGTGATATCTTTTGGCCCAATGCTTCTTGCTACTGTAGTAATTGTTCGTTCAAGGAAATGGACTCAGTAATAAATTCTGTAAGCTTAGGGTCATCCTTGTGCATCTCTCTTAAATCCTGTAATTGCTTTCCTTTCTCATCCAAACTTTTCTGATACCCTATCTGCATTTGCTGGAAGCCCTGCTGCAACTTTTCAAGCTGTTTCTGTGCTTCATTATTGGTGTGGGCTTGTTGCAATTGTTGTTGCAGTGCTAGTATCTAGTCTTCCCTTACCTTTAGCAACTGTTGTACCTCAGATACTTTGTCAATAGTAGGGGAGGTGTATGCTCTTGCGATCTGAGATAGTTTGGTGAGATTTCAGTAGGATTGCTAGTGGGATATTTCCACAGGACGTCTAATTGTTCTATGTTTTGAGAGAGCGTGCTTTCCAATTTCCTTTTCTTCCTCTGTTTTCTTACTACTGCTTTATGTTGTGGGCTATAAAATATATCTAGAGGAGGGATTTATTCTACTTTTAGTACAAGCTCAGAGGATGGAGAAATAGGAATATGCTCCATATCTGAGACTTCGCTAACTGTTCTTGTGACTACTTCTTTTACTATCTGTACATTGCTGACATTTGTCTTCATGGTTTGTCCCTCAAGATTGATCAAGTCGTTGAAGGTTTCCCATTCTTTATCTAATTCAGCTATGGATAGTGGTGCTTGGATGACGAGAGGGGGAGGATCTCTTTGCGGGGAGGCAATAACCTGCTGATGTAGAAGTTCTTTTGATTGGGCAGTATCCTTAACTGACCCTTCACTCTTATCTAGTTCATTTCTGGATCTTTTAGAGTGTTCAGACATTTCTTTTTCAGATTTTGACTTAGATCCGTTGGTACTTGAACTTCCACTAAGGCTAACACCTGGAGTTGGTTCACTTGAGGGTTTTAGGCCTAGTTTCTCTAAAGGAATACTGGCTAGCCTTCTTTCCCTGTATGTTTTGAACCTTTGGAATTCTTCTGGAGATAGTTGCAATTGGGCTGTGTACAAAATTTCTTCCAATGTGTTTTTCTGTTGGAATATATCATGAAATAAATATTTTTTTCCTGAGAACACCTTTATCTTGACTGCAGTTGTAAAATTGTGGGCAACCTCATGAGGGTCAAATGGCCTTCCAGTGAATTTTAATTTCTGTAAGCACGTGATATTCTTTACTTCTGCGAAGGCGTGGCCTACATCGAATAGCGAGAAGGCCCCACAGGCTACAAGAAACTGTGGCCATATAGCCTTCTTTTTGTCTTTTAATTCTTTAGTTAGGCCACCTTCCCCACAGGTTTGATAGGCAATCTCTCGGGCTAAGAGTTTATCAGGGATATATAAAGGTAGGACATGAGGGGGTGCAGAACTTCCAAATACCTTAACATAAGTAAACAATTCTTCCCTGAACCATCTTGCGCCAGTGAGGATGCCTACTTCTGCTTCAGGCGAGCATCTCAGAGGGTCTTTATCGTACAAAATTATATACAAGGGAAACATAATTCCATGACAAATCTGGTAGAAGTATGGAGTGAACTGAGAGTCCCATAACTCTTTGCGATAGACATGGATGGGTAAAGGGTCTTGTGTCGTCCACTTCCAACCCATAACAAGAAACCTAGAAACATAACATATTGCGTCCATTATATATGTGGAAAGGTAAAAAGGAGGATAGATTCTCTGAACCGCAACTCTTTTGGACCAGTAACTGACAATGGCTATGACCAAGTTATCAGACAAAATTTTGGCCCAATCTACAATGGTGGAATTTGTGGCAGCATCCAATAATGGTAGCCACTCGGATGAGAATTTGTTGATATCTGGCATTATAAATATTCAGAGCATGGAAGCAGCAAAGCAGTATGGAGAGGTAAGGGAACCAGTACTGTACATACCGTGTTTATCTTTCTTCAGCGGCTCATCTCTCCTAGACCAGTCTTTGGTAGTTTTTGCCAGGTCCGGGTTTTCTTTTACAAATTTTTCTGTAAACTGTCTATTGTAGATTGCCTGTGGCTCCGATAGATGATACATGAGCTTCAAATCTTGCGCAGTGAATGAACCAATGAGTCCTTGATCATGAACTTTGAACTGTCTATTTTTGATTTCTACGCTATCCAATATCCATTTGACCATGTCTGTGTATGGGAGGATTCTTGGCCTCGCTCCTATCTGATGTAAAAATGAGCAAGCTAGCTCTGCGAGGGATGCTTCAGAAGAACTTTGTGAGCTTGCAACAACTGTAACCTCCATTACTCTGGGATTCTCCTCTTTGAGCATATTATACATGCCTTCCCACGTAGCTATTCTCGCGTCTCTGTTGCAAGCTGTGTCTGTATACAAAGGTGCCATTTTCTCTTCTTTGGAGCTTGGGGCTTTGCTTTTATTTCCCATTTTAGGCTGCGTATTGTTTTGTATTGTCCTCTGCTCTCCGTGCCCGCAATTCACAAGTGAGGTGAAGATGAATGACAAGGAAGAGTGATGGGAAAGTTTTAAATGCCGCAGACATACCAAATATACCACCTTACGTGAAATGTTCTTTGAAGAGCATGCACCCATATTCTATTAATAACTGACAACTAACTCCTTTATTAGCATTTAAAGTGCATAAACATGAGTCAGCTTATGGGAACTGCTTTTCTTGAATAATGTGCCTGAAAGATTTGTGATGAAGCAATTTTGCGATTTGTTATCGCAACATCACAGATCGCAAAATCGCAACATCGCAAAATCGCAACATCGCTCTTATATGATGTCGCAATGTCACTTATCGCGAAATCGTGATATTGCAATATCGCAGATCACAGGAATGTTATGTATGAAAATTTTGTTAACCTGTTCTTTGCGAGATGCGATCTTGCGATGGGCGCCATCGCACATCCGCAAATTTTGAAGTGTTTTGTGTAAGTTATACTGAGTGCGATGCGATATGTTTGTTCATTATTTCTATCTCGCGAATGTTGGAATTGTGTTTGTGAGGTGGCATCCCGCTATTTTCTTGTGATGTGATTTCCCTTGATAAAGATATTTTTTACCTTATCATAAACTTAGATTCTAAGAGTTTCCAAGGGGGCTTCCTAAGCTTATGATGGTAACTTTATTTGTGAAAAAGAAATGTGAGCGCTACTTTAATTTCTTTGGATTTTATAACTAAGGATCCCCACTTATTTAGTATTAGCAATAACATTTCATAAGGAGGGGGGTTGTTGGTGGCCACAACAGGTTGTCAATGGGAACCACTAATAAATAAACTTCTTGCTCATGAAACCCATGCAACAAGGCATACAAAAATAATTCATTTTATTGTTTATAAAAATCATAATTACAATGTCATGAAGATCGAACCTAGTTACACTTTTCTCAACACTCCCTCTTAACTAGGGAGATATTCATGATGGTACTTGGTCATTCTCAATCTGAAGAATTTCTCATCAGAAGGATCAGATTGGTAACCCATACATATAGCATCATATTAACCAACATTGTTTCCACAACAAGGCATTGACTGACATCTCTATCTATCATCAGCTCAGAGCACAATGTTGGTGAGACCAATGACCATAGACACCTTCATCATTGTCTCTCAAGGTACATACCCACTCAGGTGTTCACTGAGTATGACCTTCTAGGAATATTCTTATCTTGGGTTCCCAACCCTCAAAGAATATCGGTCCTCTTGCCTACTCTTGCCTTAGATTCCCTACACATCCTCAAAGAGCATCAGATACCATATGATTACCCAATCCTCCATTCTTTCTTCCAAAGTAAAGACAAGAATACTGTCTCTATCTCTCCCTCTCAACTGGGAAAGATATACCCAAGCTCCCTTTGATAAGGAACTTTCACAAGCTCCCTTTTGATTAGGAACTTGCCAGAGCTCCCTCTTAGCTAGGGACTCTTCTATAAATCAACAAATTCTTCTTTGTGGGCCCTTCAGATGCTTGATCAAATTCTCTCCTTCATGTCATGAAATTTAGTTAATCTTCTTCCTTGTAGAGAAAAACCATCAATCAATTTCCTTAGTTCGTCATGTCATTCCTTTATTCATGGAAAGTGGCCTTCTTCATATCTGGAAATTTCGTCACATGACTACTTATTTCTCATCGTTCTTCTTCTATCCACCATTTGAATGCTAGTTATACTTGTATTTACAACTCTTGTTTGAGTAGCCCTACATGTTATCCAAATATTATTCAAGAAATCAAAACATCATATTAAATAAAATCATACCTTACGAGAAGGATCTTCATCATGACATCTTCCTATAGGTATCAACATCCCACATACATGTTTACACATATCCCATAGATATCCATTGTCAATAGTCTTCATCTTTTCCATTAGAGTATTCCTAATTTCCAGGATATTTTCTAGTTAAGTCTTCTTATTCTTTTGGAAGTTGATCACCTTCATCAGGGTTTCATATCTCACGATCTCTTCCTTCTTCACACATTCCATTCCAAGGTGCTTTCAATTAGAGTTTCTTAATTATGGTCAACCACCTCATACTTCATATGAGGGCATATTATGTTGATTTCATCTAGTGTGTCTTATACCTTCCTGCACTTTTTCAAAGGAGGAGATCCTGTTTCTCTTGATCATGCTTCTTAAGATAAAAGTAATGATCCATGTTACCTACAACCATACGACATGAAATTATAACATTTTGGTGTTATTTCGGTTCTTTATTTTCTATTGTACTCGCTTATTTTTTTTAATAATAAATATGGGTTAAATAATTAAAAACACATACTATCTTAGATTTAAAATTTTGACAAAGAATATAATTGATTATTTCTTAATGAACAACTCAAGAAATATTATTTTTTCCACATACTTATCACGAGATATTCACTAAAAAACATGTTTTCACATTTCTCCTAGCTAATATTACATTATGTTCACAATGATAAAGACATGTCTACTTCAAATAATTTACTTATAAATACATAGAAATAGATATCTATTTTACATAATCTAAATAGGAAAGAAAAATGCATCACCAAGTCTATTAGAAAGTCAAACAAATGCCTTTTAATCACCTTCACATTATTTATCATTTAATTCTTAGCCATAAAATATTTATTAATTCATATTTTATTTATAATTACCATTGAAAAGAAAAGTCAAAATTGTTCCATTATCCATTAAGAAAATACTTAAAACCTCTCAAGCATCTATGTAAGCGCATTTGCTTCTCTTATGGTCCATAAAAATATGTAATCAACATTTTATACATGCATAAGACCTTCTTTTAGTTTACATAATGTTGCAAAAACTGAAATTTAAATATAGTAAACATGACTTTACCTCTCATGTCAAGAATTTAATCTTACATATTAATACACAATTGTTTCATTGTTAAAGTCTTCATAGAGTTAGAAAAAACATGTGAATTGATTAATAAACAAATAAGTATCTAAATCGAGAATAAATCTTCAATTTTGTTTATAAATTCACTATTTTCTCATTTTGTGTAATGTCCCTTCCTAATTATTTTCCTAAGGTGAGAGGAACAATTTTGTCAATTTTGTAATTTTTGGCCTAATGCAAACTTTGGTGAAGAAACTTAGGAAAAGTGGGCCAATGTGCATCTTAGTGGAATGTGGAGGCCACTCACCCATAAATAATACACACATGGTAGGAAATTATATTTTCCTAAGTAAGGTCAAAATTAGAGATGGGACTCACATGAGACTCAAGGCCAACAAGCATAAATAGGAGAAGAGGAGCAACATTTGGGACCTTTTTGACAATTTGAAAACTCATTTTTGCTTTGGCTATTCAGGTGAGCTACAATGTGTTTCTTAGCACACGAGCTTCCCAAGGACTGAAGCTCATCCTTTCTTCAGTGGACATCAAGTGCCACCCTAGGAAGGTCTTCCTTTTCATTTGGAGACAGAGAGAGACATATCCCATAGGGAATCATGTTATCTTGGTTCAGCATGGACACGGTAGAGAAAGCCACATAGTCGCAGAGGAGAAGAGGTGTTGGGAATTGGGTGTGAAGTCTTGTTGGAGTATTTCTTGACCAATTTCTAGCCTAGAGGAGTGAGTCTTCAATAGGAGAGGGAGCATAACACTCAAAACGATTTTTGTTTTTAAAGGACTGCATCGTCCCCTATAGGACTGTGCAGTCATTGGTGTGGGTTATCTGGAGGGAGTCTTGGCCAAAGGATTGAGGAGTTGGAGGCTTATTTGGAAAGGATTTCTATTATTTTGGGAGCAAGAAACAAAAATATAAACTACAAATGTAGATTTCTGGTGTTGGAGGAAGGCCAAGTTGTGGGAGGCCGAATTTGGAGGGTTGAAACTAGGGAAAACTCTTTTTGGGTTTTTCTGGGTTTTTGGCAAGGAGTCCACCCCTAATTTTACAGAATTTTCGAGGCAGTGTTTAGGGAGAAAATCAGGGTCTGAAGTCAGCTAACAGTGTAAAAACATAAGGCCAATGCATTTTTATGGAGAGAAGCAGTTCTACAACAGTTGGGCACTTTTATACTGATCACCTTGGTCGTGTAGCTTGCCTTGTGCAAGACGAGGTGCACTCCTTCCATCTTCTATTGTACTCCAACAATTATGCTTAATAAAAATTGGACAATTTGGTGTTCGAGGCATAATTTCTGTTATATGTGTGTTTACTGAGTAAATTTCTGTTTTGAAATTATTGCATGTCTTTTTTTATCAATGCAAGTTTTCCATTAGGAATATTACAGTGGTATCAGAGCATGTTCTTGGCCAGGCTGGAGAATAGGAGTAGGTGATGTCACCTAGATACCAAGGAGTAGTCTTCCAGAGAAGTTGTGGTAGAGGTAGAGGTAGGGGTCAAGGTAAAGATGAAGGCCCATACCTGTTTTCAGACACTGAGGTGGAGAATTGTAGAGGTGGGATGGACAATGAGCAACCTAGGCCAATGTGTCAAAGCCAAGTTTTGGAGGAGTTTCTGAGGACTAATTAGAAGATGTTGAGGCAAGGGAAACTCATGATGGAAATGATGTAGCAGGTGATGGGGCTATAGATGGGTGGAAGGCCAGAGGGATAGCCTCAAGGTGATGGGGGTGATGAGCTCCAGTATTGTAGCAAGGATGTTGCAACGCCTAGGGCTACTAACTTTACTTCATCAACCCGAGGTTCATACAAACTTGGAGGTGATAGTGTTGTATATACAGTAGATGCAATGGTATACTCATATCACTTTACAAATGGGGTGATAAACCTCTAGGGTTTTTCAATCTAGTCTTCTATTGATTAGAAAGGGTCTAACTACCAAATAGCATAGGGAAAACTTTTCTCAATGCATAAAGGAAATGTTGCCTACTCTAGGAAATGAAAATGCTAAATTGGAAAGTGCTATGAAGTGACATGAAATCATCTAGCTAAGCATCTACACATATTGCATACAAAAGAGACCTAACTTAACCTTGCATCTAACATCTTGTTATCTAGACTAAATAAACATGGAAATTATCCTAAACTAATGTGACTTTTGCATGCATGTGCGAACAAGAAATTGTAGAAAAGCCTTTTTTATTTTCAATTTTATGAATGCAAATGCTAATTTAACTAATTTGTTCTTTGGCAGGGGAGACAGGTATGGGGAAACATGTCTAGAATGGTGTTGAGGGTATGGAAGCTAAGTGGAGGCCTAACCTAAGATCATATGACCGTTTCTTCTCAATTCAGGCTTAAAACAAGATGCTACAGGGTTTCCTGTAGTACTACATGATATCCTAGTTCTACTATAGGATGCCTTGTTTGACTATAGGAAACAGTCCGAAAGCTTATGGGGGGTTAGGAAAGGTAGAATGAAGTGTGGGAAAGGTTTCTGATTGGAGAATAAGGCATAAAGGAGGTGCACACTACCTGAGGCTCAACCCAAGTCTTCAAGATGCTTGGAATTTCTGAAGGATAATGTCCACTTTGCTACAAAATAGAAATTTTGATTAGGGTTTGGTGAACTGTGGCAGCGTAGGTGGAGAAGAATTGGATGAGGCTAACAAGACGAGGTCTCCTTGCAGATTAGAAACTCATGCAACAACATACATTATTTTCTTCATTTATGTGTAACTTCATTTATATATGGAAAAGATGAGTTGAATTTAGGAAAAACAGAGTTATTAGTAGCTAATGGCTAAGTCTATGAATGGAAGTGCTTCTAAACCATAAAAAACTCAAGAAACCAAAATGACAATTGCAGGTACTTCTAAGAAATTGAGAAACAATGATCTATGCAACAAGAAATCCTAAGTTATGCAATCATCAAATAATAAATATGTTTCTGGGCCATGAGAATGGAACCCTCAAACTATGATCCCATAAGGGAGATGAGGCAAAGAACACTGCCACAATATTTTCTGAAGTGTTTACTTTCACTATTGTAGCACTGATATATCTGTTCACAAATGGAATCAAACTAAGTAATCATCCAAATACTTGTAGATTAAACAAATCGAAATCACTTCAACAACTAACTATGAATGTAATCTAAGCATACATATACAGAAAGAGTAACCTCTACTACTAGGGTTGGGCCCTAACCCAAGAGGTTTATCCCTCTGAGTCAACTCAGTGCTGGATCAAGGGAATGCTTCTCATTCTTATCAAAATGTCAAAAATATAGAAGAGTTATTAGTTGCAATGTCTTAGCTCCAAAATTCCTCTTGGCTACAACAAAAAAAGTTGAATCCTAATGAGGCCCTAGGCCTTATTATTTATACACTAAAGCTACCAACAAATTCCTTAAAATTAAGGAGGATTGGCTCCCAAACTCTAGCTTAACTTGTCTTCAACTATCACTGGCTTGGCTGCTTATAGATATGGTAGAGGAATCTTTGAGTAATTGAGGAGTTAAGGAGGGAGATCCAATATCCTAAAATCCCTCTTTCTTTTCTGCTTCAAGTTCCTGCACTTAAATTATCCAAAATTGCTCCAAATCCTGCAATTAATGCACATTAGGCCACATTACGTAACATCTCACCTTTACCCTTCTCACTAAGCAAAATATAATAAAATATGTAAACAAATGTGAGAAAAGTTGATTTTAATAAGTTGGAGAGTGGCATTAAGGTCCATATAATTTACATATTGATGAGCCTCATCAGGGGGTTCTAGAGAAGGAGGGGGCAACTGTACTTATCAACCCCCACATACTCCCTAACGTGGGAAGGATAGCCATCCTACTTTGCCTCATTTTGTCGAGGAGGCCGAGCCTGAGAGGGAGCCAGACCCAGCTGCATATTTGGTCCACTTAGTTGCATATGCTATTAATGAGTATGAGGGGTTGGATGCTTAGATTAAGAGGGTGATGTCTTTTGGGGAGTACATTCACCTCAAGGAGAGGCCTACAACAGAGGCTAGAGCCCACTACAAAGGGGGAACATCCAACCAGGATGTGAAAAAGTTAGCAGGGAAGGTTATATTTCCAAAATTTGATGGGTCAGCAAAGAGTTCGGCCAGGGCATGGATCCAAAATCTAGACACATATTTCCACCTGAACCCCATGAGGGAAGTTGATGTTATACAATTTTCTACTCTTCACTTGGAAGGGGATGCCTAGGAGTGGTTGCATAATGGGCTAATAACATTGGGACACATCTATATCACCAATTAAACAAAGTTCATTTGGAGGCTACTTGAGAGGTTTGAGAGGAAAGACCCAAAGTTGCATTTAAGGGAGTTATCCCATTTGAGGCAAATTGGTAGTGTAAAGGCTTACATTATAGAGTTCCAAAGACTGGCAATGAAGGTGACAAACATCTCAGAGGCCCGGTTGATCATGTTATTTGTGGAGGGTCTTTCTGAGCCTTTATATGGTTGGGTGAGGGCTTACAAACCCACAACACTTCTGTATGTTATCTCCAGGATCTAGGATATGATTGATGCAGTGCCCAAGTCCCGAGATTTCATTCCCACTAGACCCATGACCCCACAAGGGAACTGAGGCACTAGGCCACCATAAAGTGATGGTGGATGTGGCCAAATGGATGATGAGACCTGGAGAGACATTAGGAGGAGGAGGTTGTGCTTCACGTGCCAAGATACATGGGCACCTAGGTATAAGTGCAACAAGGGAAAGGCCCATTTCATTGATGTGTATTAAGGCAACGAGCTAGATGAGGAGCCTCAAATGGGAGCTAAGCAGGGAGATGAGGGAGGAAAGTCATCAGGAGGAACATCACCACCACCACCTAGAGGAGGATTGTTTGCCTCATCCACGGGAGTCCTTACTTCACTTCAGGGAGTGATGAAGTAATGGACACTAAGGATCAGCGGGACAGTATAGGGGCAACTATTGTCAGTCCTAATGGATAGTAGGGCCACCCAAAAATTTATTGATGCTGAGATGGTGGAGCGTAGGCGCATCCAAAAATAGACATTTGAGGGGTCCCCCATGTTGGTGCCAAGAGACTAGACCATGTAGTGCATGAAGTATGTTCCTGGGCTGAAAGTGAGGATGGGGAACTACTCACTCACTAATCAATCTTTTGTAGTTGATGTCCGAGACACCAACATGGTGCTGGGTTTCTAATGGCTGTATTCATTTGGGAGGGTCACCACTGATTGGAAGAAGCTGGAGACGGAATTTATAGTGCCAGATGGGAGGTTGGTGTTAATGAGGGGAATGCACTCTTATCCACCACAGATATTTTCAACTCACCGAATGGAGGCAGATCTATGACATGGAGGCATAGAGTGGGTAGCTGAGTTAAGGATCTTGGAGACAAGGGCTCCCAACTAGCCTGTGCATCCAAACATATTTGCCTAGTTGGAGAGGCACTAGGGGGTTTTTGGGGAGATACCACTAGGTAGACCACCAGATTGTGGGTTTGAGCACACCATTAAGTTGGAGGATGGAGCGAATGCAGTCATCACCACCCCGTATAGGAACCCAAAGGCCTATAAGTATGAGATAGAGATTTCCATCTAGGAGTTGCTGAGGTTGGGTCACACCAGGGCTAACTCGAGTCCCTTGGCTTCTTCTGTGGTGTTGGTGAAGAAGAAGGATGTGATACTACGCATGTGTATTGACTACAGGGCCCTCAACAAGAAAATATTGAAGAACATATATCCCATCCCACGCATTGAGGAGTTGATGGATGATATTAGAGGGGAACAATACTTCTCTAAGATAGATCTTCCCTTAGGATGTCATTAGATCTGGGTAAGGGAGCACGACATACCTAAGATTGTCTTCTGTTACCACTATGGACATTTCGAGTTCTTGGTGATGCCCTTTGGGCTAACCAATGCTTTGGTTAGATTCCAATCATGCATGAACCACGTGTTTCGTGGGAATTTGAGGTGTTTTGTCCTTGTTTTCTTTGACGACATACTCATTTATAGTTGGAATTGGGAGGAGCACCTTCAACGGAGGTATTGCTTCGTATACTTGAGGAGCATAAACTGTATGCGAAGATGTCCAAATGTGAATTTGGACTAACATAGATGTTGTACCTTGGGCATGTGATTGGGGAGGATGGAGTGAAGTTACACCAGGAGAAGATCAGTGCCATACTAGATTGGCCCACACCCAGGAATGTGACATAGTTGGGGCTCCTGGGAATTTGCACATACTATAGGAGATTTGTGAGGGGATTCTCACAACTTGTAACACCCCTCACCGATTTGACAAAAAGGGGAGATTTTGAGTGGACACAGGTGGCACAAGAGGCCTTTGAGTGCCTCAAGAGGGTTATGAGTAGATGTCATGTCTTAGCTTTACTAGATTTCACATGGTCCTTTGTGTTGGAGTGTGATGCTTTAGGTGAGGGAGTTGCAGCCATGTTGACACAAGGAGGCCATCCTATTGAATTTTAGAGTAGGAAGATGCTGCCCCATGAGCGATTGTACTTGGTATATGACAAGGAGATGTTGGCTGTGATGCATGCACTGACGTAATTCAGGCAATATTTGGTGGGAAACCGATTCAAGGCGAAGATTGATCACAACAATGTTCGATTTTTCTTGGAGCAGCAGTCATTAGAGGAGAGACAACAAAAGTGGGTGAGTAAGATCTAGGCTTATGATTTTGAGATCAAGTATGTGAAGGGAAAGCATAACGTGGTGGAAGATTCCCTCTCTAGGAGGCCCATAGTACTATCTCTGATGGACCTTACACATGACTAAAAGGCTCAACTCTTGGTTGAGTACTCCAAAGATAGGCATGCTTGTGATATATTGGATGGCACCCATAGGGATGACAGATTCTGGGTGATGGATGATGTCATCTACTACAAATACAAGATGTATCTGGTTCTAGGATCTCAACTTAAGGAAAGGATTATGCATGTAGCTCATGATTCCCCCCCTAACAAGACACTTGGGTTTCCTTAAGACATATCGTGCTATTAGAGAGAGATTTTCATGGTGGGGCTCAAGGGAGATGTGTTGAGGCACGTGAGGGAGTGCGTAGACTATCAAAGAAATAAGGTGGAGCTATCACATTTCACTAGTTATTACAATCGCTTCCCATTTCGGAGAGGAAGAGGGAGAGTGTGTCCATGGACTTTATCACGGGGCTCCGAGCTACGTAGGGGTGAGATTGCATTTATGTGGTGGTTGAGAGATTAACCAAGTTTTCTCATTTCTTCACCATATCATCAAGATCATTAGCCTACTAGGTCACTAATTTATTCTTGCAGGAGGTCTTCCGATTACATGGTCTCCCCAAGACCATTGTTAGTGGTAGGGACAATCGGTTTATGGAGGCTTTCTAGTAGGGATTGTTCTGGTTGGTGGGGACAGGTCTTACACCCAGCACTAGTTATCATCCCAAGACAGATAGGAAGACCAAGATCGTGAACAAGTGGTTGGAGGGCTACTTTCCAAACTATGTGATGGGCCAACAAAGAGCATGGGTTAAGTTGCTTCATCTAGGTGAGTTCTGCTACAATACCACTTTTCATATAACAATCAATATGTCTCCTTTTTTAGAACTTTATGGATATGCTGCACTCTCTTTTTCTCACATGATGTTTAGAGATAGAAGGACCACAGGGGAAAAGGATTGGGTTCCAGAGATCCGGGAGATTCTCTGAGCTCTCAAGAACAACTTGCAGGTGGCGGAAAATCAATAAAAGATGTATGCTAATAAGAAAATAGTGGAGAGATATTTTGAGGTACGGGACATGGTTTACCTATGCTTGTAATCATACAGATAGTCTTCACTTAAGTAGAAGGGGTCATAAAAACTTCAACCTCAGTTTTATAGGCCATATAAGGTGGTCATGAGGGTTGGAGAGGTGGATTATGAGTTAGATCTACCTTCAGAGATCCATATCCACAATGTGTTCCATGTCTCATGCCTAAAAAATGCATTGGGGCAGCAGGTTACAACAACGGCTGAGTTTCCTCCCTTGGATGATGTCGGGCACTTGATTTTGACACTTGTTTTCATGTTGGAGACCTGACAGAGGAGGTTGAGGAACCAGGTGATCAGGGAGCACTTGGTCAAATCGAAGGATTTGAAGGAGGAGGATGCTACATGGGAGAGTGAACATATTTTGCAGGATCTGACTTTCCAGTTTCTTGGGGTCAAGTGACATCTGGGATGGGAGGACTGTAATGTCTATTCCTAATTATTTTCCTAAGGTGAGAGGAATGATTTTGTCATTTTTGGCCTAATGCAAACTTTGGTGAAGAAACTTAGGAAAAGTGGGTCGATGTGCATCTTAGTGGAATGTGGGGGCCACTCACCCACAAATAATACAGACCCCATAGTAGGAAATTCAATTTTACTAAGTAAGGTCGAAATTAGAGATGGTACCCACATGAGACTCAAGGCCAACAAGCATAAATAGTAGAAGAGGAGCAACATTTGGGGCCTTTTTGACAATTTGAAAACTCATTGCTATTTTGGTTGTTCAACTAAGCTACAACGTGCTTCTTAGCACAAGAACTTTCCAAGGAGTGAATCTCACTCTTTCTTCAGTGGACCTTGAGTGCCACCTTAGGAAGGTATACCTTTTCATTTGGAGATAGAGAGAGACATATCCTACATGGAATCACACAATCTTGGTTCAACAGGGATGCAGTAGAGAAAGCCACACAGTCTTGGAGGAGAAGAGGTGTTGGGAATTGGGTGTGAAGTGTTGTTGGAGTATTTCTTGACCAATTTCCAACCCAGAGGGGTGAATATTCAACAGGAGAGGGAGCATAATACTCATAATGATTTTTGTGCTCAAAGGACTGCATCATCCCCTATAGGTTTGTGCAATTATTGGTGTGGGTAGTCTGGAGGGAGTCTTGGCAAGAGGATTAAGGAGTTGGGTCGTTGGGATTTTGGTTGGAGGCTTATTTGGAGAGGATTTCTATCATTTTGGGAGAAAGAAACAACATACTTAGCTACATGTGCTGATTTTTGGTTTTGGAGGAGGACCAAGCTATGGGAGGCTGAATTTAGAGGGTCAAAACTAGGAAAAACCCTTTCTCGGTTTTGGCAAGGAGTCCACCCCTAATTTTACAGAATTTTCTTCTTAGTTTTGAGGGGACAAATAAGGGCCTAAAGTAAGCCAGTAGTGCAAAAACATAGGGCCACCGCAGTTTTCTGGAGAGAAACACTTCTACAACAGTTGGGCACTTTTGTAATGATCACCCGAGGCTTGTAGCTTGCCTTATGCAAGATCGGGTGCACTCCTTCCGTATTCTATTGTACTCGAGCAATTATACCTAATAAAAATTGGATAATTTGGTGTTCCAGACAAAATTTCTATTATATGTGTGTTTACTGAGTAAATGTTTGTTTTGAAATTATTGGACGTCTTTTTTTATCACTACAAATTTTTGATTAGGAATACTACATTTTGGTTATATTATTCTCCTTTTCTTATTTGAGAAGGATTGTGAACTTGAATCTCAATTATCATAAATATTGTACACAATTGGAAATACTTAGTTTTAAGTGTAAAAATGTTTCCACTATACCAATTATATAAAATTCCAACAAGACAATTAAAAAAATGATATAGTTGGCAAAATAAATAAAACAAAAATGTACAAAAATAGTATAAATGATGAAATAACACAAGTACATATCACTCTCCTTTGTCACCACCCTGATTATCTTCCTTTCTTGGCATGATAACGCTGTTGTCCTCAAAAATATGTTTTGATCTAGGGTCGTGTCTTAATATGAACCACTAGTTCCTATCAAACACATCTGTGTAAAAAACACCTGGTTGCAGTGTTTTGGGAAAACATAAGGCTCCCTAGCTTCATATCACCTCTTTCTAGAGTTGATAGATATCAAACCACTATCATGATCTTCCTTTACATTATTCCGATCAAAGGTGTCCCACCACTTACACCTAAAAATAACACATTGGAATGAAGAGAAGTCCACTTGAATGATCTCTTATATATTTCTAATGTAACCTAATGTCCCTTGCATTAGGTTTTGATCACAATGGCTAGCATGACTAGATTGATCGAATTTGACTTCCACTCTACACTCTTGTGTCATGTATGCATCATCAACATCCTCCATGTGAAAATGATGTACATATGCCCACATAGATGGGAACAATCAAAACTATAAAAAGGTGAAAAAATCACAGTGTCATGTGTCTAATAACCTGAAAATAATTAAAATTATAAAATATATATAGATGTTACAATTCAAAGGTGTAGTATGAAGTTAAAATGTACAAAAATATATAATTACCGATTTTCTGTACCCAATCCATATGTTTCGCACATCCTCTTCAGCACAGGGTAATGATTAGATGCACCATATTTCTCTTTGACTTGATAAACAACCTAAATGTTAAGGCATGTCATTGGAATATTTTATTTTAAATGATTAGGATAAGGCACACTTCCACCATTTAAATATTTGAATTCTTTCCTGTCATTGTTCCATTTCTTCCTCTTGTACTTGTACAATGCAACCCATGGTTGTGTTTCTTCCACATTGTAAAGAATGAATTTATTGATGGCTTCAATTTCTAAATTCATTGATGAAACAAAACCAACATATGTAGTACGTATGAGATCGAAATATGCATTAATATGAAGTTCAATGTGAAAATTTATTGTGTAGAAATTTGACAAATGATAAACCGCTTACTCTTTATCATGCACCTCTTTCCGTTCGTTTGGAAAATCTCCCCTTCTATTTTGTCCTCATCCCTTTGATCATCCCAAATCATCACACCAGGTGAGTTGTCGATCTACTTTATGTACTCACTGGCATAATATGAAGACTCATATGATATATAACCCTCTTCGATAGACCCCTGTGGTTTTTCCCTTTGTCGAACAAAACCTTTCAATTTCTTCATGTACCTCTCTAAGAAGAACATCTAATGACAAGAAACCACCCAACTAGTTCAACCTCATCTACTAGGTGAATTAGAAGATCGACCTACAAGTCCATGAAACTCGTTGGCAGTTCCTTCACAAACATACAAACAATCTCAACTATCTCTTGATGCCACCATGGAATGCTAGCCATATGAATCTTCTTTGATGTTATGTAATGTACAAATGCAGATAATTTAGATATGGTATGCCGTAGGTCTTGGGGGAAGTCATGGTTTACACACTCATGCAAAAGAAAAGGATAGTGGCACTGCACAATAAATAATACATTATACAAAAATTAATTATAAAATATCCCATTGCATAAAAATAAAAAAAATCATGTTTTTGACATACTTACTCTTAGAAGGTTCAAATGATCATGTGATTTCAACCTTGAAAAATGATCTTCCACAGTGAAGCAATGTCGTAGTGAAGACCCATACAAAGAAGGCGCCCTCACACTCATTATAACTTCCTTTTCCAAAGAAAGATCATATCTCTTTAAAATCCATGGGACATCATCTTTTTTGAAAGACTATGAGGGACCAACCTCTGCTATAGTTTCTTGTCTTGGCCAATGTTTCTTTTTAGTTTTTGAAAAAATAAGATCTCTCCTAAAAACCAATGTGTCATTTTCTTTCAATGAATTGTTCCTCTTCAAGATGAAACATTTTTAAATATATGCATGGAATTTAGTAAGTCGGCAAACTTAAGATGCTCCCAATATGGGAACACATAAAAGAAATGTTTCCTTTTCATCCCAATGAAAATTTTCTCAACATAGGTGTCGAAGAATTCTGGATCATCAAACATAGGATCCCCATTTGAATCAAACGTTTCTACAAACTCTTTTTGTTGGTGTCATTATAGTAGGCCTTTGGGTTCTCTCTATTTTACCATTGAAAGTGGATGTTTCTCTTTTGTAAGGGTGTTCTTCTAGGAGGAATGCCTTGGAGCAGTCATACACTCGCTTTCATAGGTGGTCGATCCACCTAGCCTTCAGATAAGGTCCACAATATTTACATCCATGATGCCATTTTGTTACAAGACTTGCAAAATTATTGTGTATAGGATAGCATGTTAGTGCTCGTGAAGATAAAAACAATTGCAATGAATTAAATTAATATGAGAAACAATATTGTTACATATATAAACAAATCAATAAAAATTTAATTTACCAGAGAAAACTCCTAAGCCTAGATAATCATGTATGGTGTAAGAACATATGCGACACAACATAAAATTCCTCTATGTTGCGATGGGTATTGATACATCATACACATGTATCCCTTCCCATAATTCCTTCAATTCATCTACCAATGGTTGTAAGTAGACATCCATATTTTTCACTTGTCTTCTACCAGGGACTATGAGAGCCAACATATGATGTTCATTCTTCATGGACAACCACGGGGAGATATTGTTATTGATCACTACTACATGCCAAACATATTAGTTGGTGTTTTGGAGGGAACATGAGTTGACACCATCCATGGCTATGATGATTCGTAGACTTCATACTTCATCCTTGATTTTTTCCGGCCATGTATCCTCTATATGCTTCATTATTATTGAATTTGATGGGATTCACATAACTCCTAACTCACTTCTATGTGAGGCAATCTATTCCTGCAACATAGCTAATTATTTGCAACAAAAGATCCTTTGAATCCTTGGGATTATAGTCATGTGCCTTAATATATTATAAGGAGGACAGTGTGATTACCCATTTTTTTTTATTGTACCTGTCATGCCCACATTTTAGACATATCTCTTTGTTTGCATATTCTCCTCTATATAGAATACAATCATTCAAACATGCATTATATTATATGTACTCAACACCCAATATTTTCAATAACTACTTTGCCTCTTCACAACTACCCAGCAAGATATTATCACTTGGAAGTTCCTTATCTTTGAATAACTTACAGTTGGTGGGGAATATAATTATACAATGTCAAAATTTAAATTTCATAAAATCAACCATTTTTAATGTTTATTGTGTGACAATATCCCTCAAAATATAAGGGACTTGATCGATCATGCAAGCGAATTACCTCAATATTGTCAAGGATCATGCATTATACATGCCAAACTTTGCTTTCAAGTCGTACAACAACATTTTTGTCCCTAGCTAAGTAGAATTTGACTTACCACCATGTTGTTTGTGGACGTTGATTATCATCTTGATTCAGATGTCTCAGCCACGTTGGACCCCAATTCCTAAATGGGGTGGCAACATCACCCTTATGATAGCTGCCAGGGGGGTCTGGGGGGGGTGAAAACTAATTTTAATGAGGCCCCCCAGGTGGGGGTTTGTGGGTAGTGCCCCTAAAGCTAAAAATATATGGAAAATTTCCTTCTAAAATATTGTAATTTCGTAGTCAATCTAGGTCATTCATTAGGTAGATGATCTAATAGTAGAATTTGTATTAATTTAGGTATTTTTCCCTAGAGGGCAACCCTTGGTTTATATGAGGGAATGTTATTATGCCCGTTAATTATTATTCTAAGCAAGAGAGAGAGAGAGGAGGTTGTGTGAGAGTGAAGAGGAAATTACAACGGATCTGCTATAGGTTGTATTGCTTCATTTTACTAGATAATATAAAAGGAGTGATTGGTTGTTTCTCCATGGACATAGCCCAAATTGGGTGAACCATATATATTTGTTTCTCTCTTATTTTATGTGTTTATGTATTTGTGTTTCCACAATATTTTATGTATTTCATTACTCTGTTACTTAATTTCTATCAACTGGTATCAAAGCTGGAGGTCTATTTGGATGATAGATTTGTAGGAAAGAAGGGTTATTAGTTCGAGTGGGAGAAATGGGGGAAGATGGTAGGTTTAGGTTCGAGAAATTTAATGACCAGAATTACCAGTTGTGGAAGATGCAAATGGAAGATTATTTTTATTAGAAATATATGTGCCTACTATTGAGTGGAAAATCAAAGAAGTTGACAAGTATGACAAACATAGAATTATGGGAACTTCTTAACAAAAAGGCACTAGGAAAAATACAACTGTGTCTCGCAGCATCGCTAGCATTCAACATTTCAAAGAAATGACAATAGAAGGTCTAACAACGACATTGGAAAAAGTATATGAAAAAATCTTGGCCTATAATAAGGTTTTTATTATGAAGTGTATATTTAATATGAAGATGTCAAAAGGTGGATCTTTTGTTGGTCACTTAAATGAATTTAACACTATTACCAGTAAGTTAAGCTATGTAGGGATAAATTTTGATGATGAAGTTAGGGCTCTGTTATTGAATCTGTGCTCATTGCCAGAAAGTTGGAATGGCTTAGTTATGGCTATTAGTAACTTTGTCTCTGAATCTATTACTTTAACATTTGATGATGTTGTTGGTGCCATCCTTAACGAGGAAATGTGACGGAAAAGCTCCGGTGAGAAATCAGGTAATGATTTGAATGTAGAGACTAGGGGAAGAAAATGGAAAAGAGGAATGATCCCAGGAAATTGCAGTAATTCAGGAAACGTTAGGTCCAAATCTAGATCAAGGATAATGTGCTAGAAACTCAGGAAGAAAGGAAACATGTAGAAGAAGTGTAAATCTCGGAAAGGAAAAGAAGGAGATGGACAACAAGAGAACAATCATGAAGCAAATGTGACAAGTGATGTGTTCAAATATGATTTGATTCTTTCATTGGACAATATTATCAATCCCTGGGTCGTAGATTCAGGGGCCTCATTCCATGCCACACTTGATAGGAAACATTTTCATGAGTGTGTTTAAGGAGATTTTTGATAGGTTCTTTTGGGTGGTGATAAACCCTCTAAAATAATTGGAATGGGTAAGGTTTTTATAAAGAAACAAAATGGAAATCAATAGCTATTGAAGAAGGTAAGGCATGTTCCATATCTAAGAAAAATCTAATTTCAACGAGGAAGTTAGGTGGTGAAGGTTGTGTAACTACATTCATAGACAAAACCTGAAAGGTCACTAAAGGAGCCCTGATATTAGTAAAAGGAGAAATGGTTGGTATGTTGTATTTATGTAATGGTATTTCTAATTCTGTAATGAATTAACCTCCATAGGAATAGATACAAAATTGTGGCATTATAGGCTTGGGCACATGAGTGAGAAGAGATGCATATGCTTCACTCAAGAAATTTGTTGCGAGGTTTGAAGCATGTTGATTTGGATTTACGTGAAAAAAGTTGTTTATGGAAATAAGAAAAGAGTCAGATTTATTAGAGTTGGGGAAGAAAATAAGAGTGAAAAATAAGAGCTTGTGCATACAAATGTATGGGAACTTGCTCAGGTATCATCTCTCGATGACTCTCACTATTATGTTACTTTTATTGATGATGCAACTAGGAAAACTTGGATTTATTGTATTCAGAATAAACTTAATGTATTTGATACTTTGAATAAATGGAAATATTTGGTTGTGAATGAGACAGGAAATAAGTTGAAGTGTCTCAGATTAGACAATGGAGGTGAATATTGCAACAAAGAGTTTGATAAATATTATTCATAACATGGAATTCACAGCGAGAAGAAAACTCCAGGAACACCACACGAAAATGGTGTGTTAGAAAGGATGAATAGGACAATCATGGAGCATGCAAGGTGCGTGAGATTGCATACATGATTTCCCTTAATATTTTGGGCAGGTGTTGTAGATAATGTTGTTTATCTAATAAATAGAGGGCCATCAAGTTCCTTGAATGGTGGTATTCCAGAGGAGGAATGGACATGTAAAAAGTTAAACTACTCATTTTTAAATACTTTCTATTGTGAAGCCTTTGTCCACATTAATAAAGAAAATAAAACGAATCTTGAGGAAAAATCAAAGAAACGTACCTTTATTGGATATGGTGTTAATGATTTTGGTTATCACTTATATGACTATGAAAATCACAAAATCATTAGGATTAGAGATGTCATATTCAATGAAAAGACCTGTATAAGGATCAAACATAGGTAAAGGAAAACAAAGAATACAAAGTGATTGATGAGATCACAAAAAAGGTAAAGGTGCCTGGAAATTATAATGATCAACAACCACAACAACCACAACCACAAAAACAACAAGCACCTCAAACACTTAAAATGGGTGTTAGAAGATCTACCAAGATAACTAGACACCCTAAATGATACTCTCCTTCATTATAATATGTATTGTGACTGTGTGAAAATTCCTAATCCTCAAGGAACCCTTACTATAGAAAATATGAATCTACTTCACCTACTTGATTTTAATTACATTCATCAAGTTATTCTTCTGAATATTGAAGCAAATTACTTCTGCAATCTACACTACTTAAATTTGATTTTCCCAAAACAAGGAAATCGAGCAAAGAACAAGATATACAGGACACAATTATATTTGGAAAAAATAGTCCCCGGAAAAACCAAATGCAGGAAAACTGGTACAACAATACTGAGGGTTTTATTATTATGCAGCAACAAAATATGAATACATCATTGAATACAGTTATTTAGTTACAAAGATAAATAATGGTAGAAGATTTGTGATTTTACCTCACACAATCACTGAGGAAAGTCCCGACTATTCTGATTACTGATTGAGATGCCCCTGGTAGGAAGTGCACTAGCTCTGTGTTGTCCTAGTGTTAACCCTTGCAGGCACTGCATCAACCAACTCAAAATTTAGCTAGAAGCCCAAAGTCTATGCTCTTAGCCCCCTGGTCTCACACCCTGGCTTCCAGCTGCTAAAACTAACCCTTGCTTTGATTTTCGACTTCCTCTCTCTGCCTCTGCATCACTTCGATGTGGCCCTTCTGGCCTAGCATAATCCTTTGCGTCAAGGCCTTTCGATCACTTACTACCTCTCTCTACTGATGTATTTTTGACTAAGAATCACTCTCTCCAGAAGCTGTTATCCCTTCTCCTCAACTACAAGATCTCCCCAATCGATTTTCCTCCTGAGAACTTCTCACAACTAAGATTAAGTCTCTAATCAATGATTAAGATTAAAACATGACTTGATCTACCTTCTAGATCATTCTCACCCATATTTTGATTAATACCCATTATTATTTTAATTTCCCTAAGTTTAGACTTAGGAACTCCATTAAAAATATTAATTATTTTAATAAAATACAATTTGGGTGGAATTTCACTAAACGATTTATGGGTTGTTTAGAAATATTGTGCCTTAGCCTCTCCAAAATTTTCAAGGCTAGAGGACTTCTGATGCTACCAAAACGTAACACTCCCTCTTAGTGAGGAAAGTGCTCTAGCAATAATGTCCACCTACATGCTCCTCTGTTTCTGAAGCACCTCCTTTTTGCACTGTTGTTTCCACCAACATTGTGTTGCTATTGCTACTCTACTACTGCCCATGACATTACCATTACAATTGTTGCATCTGTACTACAAGTCCCTGTCCAATGCTGCATCTCCTATGCTGCTAGCACTGCATCCATACTACAACTCAGTTGTTGAGAGAAACAACTAAAAAATTCCAAAATTAGCTGAAATTAACTGTGTTCAGCATAATACAATGAATGTTGGAATCTTACTGCTGCTGACTTCTTCATTGTGCCAACTGCACTGCTACCAACCTTGCTCTGCGTTGATCAGTTTTTGGTCCCCAGCTATTGCATCTGTCCTTCAAACAATCCACTGCATCATCTGACACTAAATCCATCTTTCTACGGCTGAATCTTGGGCTCTCGTAGCAAGGAATTGATCCAAGAGGTGGAATCCTCAAGGATATTTCCCACATGTAGTCCTCTCGACTACAACTCAATATCGCCCCATCTCCCTCCCAGAGATGCGTGGGCACTGTTGGAAAACTCATCCTCATCAATATTTGCTAAACAAAACCTTAGGATCATGTTTCTCATCCTTGTCCTTTTTATTCAAAGGGCATGGGATGCATAGTGGTCCAACTCGCCACAACTGAAACATTTCACCTTCAAAATGTCCTTCTTTTGCTTTGGCTTCTGCTGTCCCTTCGATGCTAGAACCGAATTTTCCTCCTCCTCCTTCATCTTGGTCCCACTCCCACTGCTACCATTGAGGTTGATCTTCACTAGGTCCCTCCTTAACTCCTCATGTTGAAGAGCTTCCCACATCTCCTCCCATGACGGTAATTTTTCTTTGCCCAATATGCTTTGGACGAAAACTTTCCATTCATCCAAGACTTCATTCAGGGCTATCCTCACCATCGCGGTTGGCTGAGGAGTGGACCCCACTGCAGCAAGATGGTCTCTAGTGTCCTGATGATGCTGAAGATAGAGGTTCACCCCTTCTCCTTTATTCATCAAATTCCATGCAACTTTTTCTCCAAATACATCTTCTGCTATTCGGAAGAGCCTTCATATAGAGAAGACAAGGCTTCCCATATCTCTTAGGTTGTATCCTTTCCCTGCAAGTGTGAGACCACATGATCTCCAACTCCATCGAGAATCAACCTCTTTGCCTTCCCCTGCTCGGCCTTGTATTTCTTCTTCGGATTGTTGTCAGTAGGAACAACCACAACATTTTTGACGTAGGCCTGGAGATCGTATTCCTCTAGAACATCTAATATTTTGGCCTTCCATATGACATAGTTGTAGGCTCCATCCAATCTGTCCTAATCTGTAAGCCCATGCAATTCCATCTCACCCAACTGTCGAACTGACTCCTCTAGTCACTACTTAAGACTGCTCAACTGCTTAGCAAGTGAGAATTCAAACTTTCTAGTGGAAAGTTCTTTGAGGAGAAAATTTCATTTCTACATGTCTTCGTTATTTTCTAGTAGATTTCTCTCCTGGAAGAAACGACACCCTTCAATCACTAGGCTGAGGCTCTGTGTCACTCCCTCTACCTTTGTAAACTCACAAACTGGAAATTATACCTCTCTGTCATCTCACTCAGAGAGATATTTCCTTGGATATGCTTCCTAGCAAGGACTACACAATCCCTTTAAGGGGATTCGAGCTGCTGCTAAGTGCAGCTTTTGGCCTCACTTCTCAACACTGGATTTGCTCTTTCTATTTCAAAATAAATGCTTTGATACCATAAGAAAGTTCCTAATCCTCAAGGAACCCCTACTATAGAAAATCTGAATATACTTCACCTAATTGATTTTAATTACATTCATCAAGTTATTCTTCTGAATATTGAAGAAAATTAATTCTGCAGCCTACACTACTTAAATTTTATTTGCATGAAATAAGAAAACTAAGCAAAGAAAAAGATACACAAGACACAATTATTTTTGGAGAAAATAGTCCCCGAAAAAACCCATTACGGGAAAACCAGTTCAGTAGTTTTGAGGGTTTAATTATGATTCAGTACCAAAATCTGAATACATCACTAAATATAGTTATTCAGTTATAGAGAGAAATATTGGCAGAAGCTTTATGATTTTACATCACACAATCACTGAGGAAATTCTCGGCTATCCCGGTTACTGATTGAGATGCCCCTAGAAGGCACTGCACTAGCTCCACGTTGCCTCTATGTTGTCACAACATTAACCCTTGTAGGAACTACATGAAACAACTCAGAATTCGATTAGAAGCTCAAATTCTCTGCTCTCAACCTCCTAATCTCTCACCCCAGCTTCCAACTGCTGAAATTGACCCTTGCTCTAATTTTCAACTTCCTCTCTCCACCTCCGCATCACTTCTGCGTGGTCCTTCTGGCCCAACATCAACCTCTGCATTAAGGCCTCTGGATCACTTACTACCTCTCTTTTTTGATGTATCTCCGGCTGATAATAACTCTCTTCGGAAGCTATTATCCCCACCCCTCAACTACAATATCTCCCTAATCGATTTTCCTCCTAAGAACTTCTCACCTCAGAAAATCGATTTCCTCAATCTCTCTGTGTGTGTTTCCAAATGAACCCCAAACCTCCATGTTATACTTTTCCTGTTGAGTCTTTAACAATCGATATTAAGTCTCTAATCAATGACTACGATTAAAGCATGATTTAATCTACCTTCTAGATCATTCTCACCCATATTTTGATTAAAACCCATTAATATTTTAATTTCCCTAAGTTTAGACATAGGAACTCCATTAAAAATATTAATTATTCTAATAAAATACAATTCAGGTGGAATTTCACCAAATGGTTTCTAGGTTCTTTAGAAATCATGTGCCTTAGGCTCTCCACCAATTTTCAAGGCTAGAGCACTTCCAATGCTACCAAAAACTAACAGGCTGATTCTGGTGAACCAAAAAGATATGAGAAGCAGTGTAGGTAAAAACGAGGAAGAAGTGGGAGCAAGCCATGGAAGAAGAGATGGACCCCTTGATGCATAACCATACTTAGGACTTAGTTAAGTTTCTTGCAGGTAAACCAACATTATAGAATAAATTGGCTTACATGTTGAAGGAAGAAGATGGAGGAAAACAAAGGTATAAAGCTAGACTTGTGTGAAGGGGATTACACAAAACAAAGGTATAGACTTTGATGATTTTTTTTTATCATGCTGTTAAAATGAATTCATTCATAACTATTTGGATTCTAGTGGCAACAAAATATTTTGATGTTCAACAATTATATGTAAAGATAACCTTTCTCCATGGGGATTTGGAGGAAGATATATATTATTATTATTATATTAATATTATATTATTAAGATATATATATATATATTATATTTGTGTGGTGTGTGTGTGGCAACCATAGGGGTATGAGATAAATGGGAAGGAGAAACTAGTGTGCGATTTCAAGAAGAGATTGTATGGCTTAAAATAGGCTCCAAGGCAATGGTATCTAAAATTTGACAGGTTTATTTATGAACAAGGTTATAGTATATGTCACTCTAACCATTGTGTTTATCTTAAAAAGAAAAATGATTGTAGTTATCCAGGAAAAGAGCATTGGATCATAGCGAAGTGGATTCTCAGCTATTTGAGAGGTACTACAAATCAAGAATTATGCTTTGGTGGTTTAAACATCTCTCTACTGGGATATGTTGATGTAGATATGGCAGGTGATAGAGATAACAAGAGGAGTACCACAGGGTATGTTGAAATATGTAACTATGTTCGGTCTTCATAATGACATATGTAATGTTGATTTTATGTATTCAATGTAAAAATAAAAGTTATTATTATTGTTCTTGAGGCATGGGTTTCATGCTCAAAGGAAATTTATTTTAGGTCAAGCTCCCATTGAGAGCTTCTAGGATTTTTCATTGAGTCTATAAACTCAAAAGAGTCATTCTCATGTATGAATAACCCTTATTGTGCATGTTACATATTGTAAGCAAAATTATTTGAGTCAAATAAGAGTAAAAAGGCCCTCCAAGACCATGTCAATCATGCAAGCATCTTGTCGGCCTAAGGACATGTCAATTCGGCCTAATAGGAGTCTGAAGGAAGCCTATATATAGGGAAGTCAATCTTATTTAGAGACACGTCACTCTCATGCACAAGTTTGATCATAAGGATAAGAAGAAGTGTGAAGAAGAGGAAGACAAAGGAGGGAGGAAACGCCGAGCTATTTTGGCTTTGTTTTTGGACTACTTCTCTCCACACATGCGAAGGAATTAGGGCACATATTTCTGTAGTGAATTCAAGTTGAAAAGGTGAATTTATGTCATCATGAATAAGAATGAAGAAGCGAAGTTGCGATTTCTGAGCAAATCGAAGTTGCAACCTCAAAGTTGCATTTTCTGGGCAAGCCAAAGTTACAGTTTTAGGGCAAGTTGTAGTTGCTGAGTAGGTCAAAGTTTCTGGAAAGAGAGTATATTCAAAGAGGAAGCATTGAATTGGGCTTGGAGGGGTTATTAAGGTTATAGGTTTTGGAATTCGTCAATTGAAGATTCTATAAGAAGAAGTATTCTGTTGGGTCTTCCACTCAAGTTGGAGAGGTTTTGGCCATGGTTGATTGCCTACATTTTGTGTCCATTGTCTCATTGTTCTTTATGGTTTGGTAACTATTTGATGAATAAAACACTAATAAGTAACAAGTAAAGAAGAATCTAATTAATAAAATTAAAAATACATCACAAACAGTTATCATTGCTAGAGAAATCATCTAATATCTTGATCCAAATGGAAAATGGCATCAACCCATGGTATTCATCCACCCGTGGAATTTACCCATGGTATTGTTGGTGGCATCTACCCATGGTATTGTAAGTGATATCCACCCATGGTATTTTCCCATGTATTGTGACATCCACCCATGGTATTCATTCACCCATGGTATTTTCCCATGGTATTCATTCACCCATGGAACTGACCCATGGTATTCATTCACCCCTAGAATTGACCCGTGGTATTTTGACATCCACCCATGGTATTCATTCATCCATGGAATTTACCCGTGGTATTGTAACTGAAAAATACTATAAGTAACAAGTCACATTTTGTAAAAGGACATATTGTCCACCACAATGTGATCCTTACAATTATTATCTGTTTTAATAAAAAGTTTCTTTGTGGTTTTGTTTATTGGGAATTCTCCTCTTTTTCTTCTCGAAATTTCAAATTTTCAGATCTTGGAGGGCCTCCCCCCAAGATCCATTTGAATAATTAAGATCCTTGGGGCCTCCCCCCAACATTTGGATCATATCTCTACCCTATATTTCTCAACATGGTTTCAAAGCTAAGGTATCAAGACAAGGAAGGGAAACTCAATAAGGGACACTCAAGTACTCAAAGGCCAAAGTTCTAGAAGTACAACAAGGGCATCAAATAATCAAGAAGATCCTCTCATCGCCAAAGGTATTTTGAAGTCAATGAATACATAATCATCTTGAAGGAAGCATCAAAACCCTAGATCGATCAAAGAAGAAGTCCATTTAAAGAATTATTGGGATCCTTGCTTAAATCACCGTCACAAGGAAGAAGACCTCAAAAGAACCTACCTCTACTCTAATTAAATGAATCTACAAATCAAAGAAACTTAAATAATACTCATCTAAGAGAAGCAAGAATAAAGGAGTTTTTTGCATCAACAAAGAATTCAAGGTGATCTCCCTCTCTCTGGAGTCAACAATCACTTTTGAAGAAAACCATCTTCATCAAGAAGAATTTTTCTATTACATATATCTTCATGAAATTCAAGAAGGAAGTAGGTTGAAGGAGGAGGATATTCACAAATAAGTATATTTATGTCAACATTTAAATCTATCAAAATGTCTTTTTGCAAGGAAAGAGACAAGTTGGTTGGGACTACAAACTTTCTTGCATGGAATAAAAGGACATATCTGAACCTAATAGAAAATGAGGTCATGGAACATGTTAAGGGATCAAGCACTAAACCTTCAAAGGAAGAATCTCAAGAACTCAC
Organism: Pinus taeda; assembly: GCA_000404065.3. Lineage (NCBI taxonomy): Eukaryota > Viridiplantae > Streptophyta > Pinopsida > Pinales > Pinaceae > Pinus > Pinus taeda. The sequence continues at coordinate 64,298 of APFE031564483.1, forward strand.
AAAATTCATGAAAGCGGAAGTAAGAGCTCAAAGTATTAAAATAGACTGCATTAAGAATCCCTTCATTCTCTATGTATAAAAATTAGAAACGTCAAAATAAATATATGACAAACTTATAGAATTATTCTCCACACAAGAAGTGAACTCATTAAGGAATGAACTATACAAGATGAAAATATTGAAAGAAGAAGGAATAACCTCATACTTTATGCAAGTGTTTGAAGTAAGGGACCAACTTAAAGAGTCGGGAGAAATAATGTCTGACAAATGACAATCATAGTGCTCAATGCACTACCAAAAGAATGGGGAAACTTCACATACAACATCTATGGGAAGAAGGAAGCTACTCAATTCAATGAACTATGGTTACTATGAAAGATAGAGAAACTAGGTTGAAGGCACGAAGTGATGTAGGATAAAGTGAGCAAGCTTAAGCCTTTGTTTCCATGGCTAGAAGAAAAGGGAAGCTTGGGAAGATTAGTCCTCAGAAATAGAAGAAGAACATGTCGAAGGTTCAATGCTATGGCTGTCATGAATATGGGCACTACGAGAGAGATTGTCCAAAGCTAAAAAATGTAAGTAACAAAAGAGGAAGGGAAGAAGCCCATATCAGTAAAGAAGTGGAAGAAGCTAAAAAGAAGAAATCCAAGAAGGAGGAAGTAAAAGATCTCTACTATGATTTATATAGTATTCCTCACCTAGTTCTTTTTGAGTTTCTGTTATAAAGTATAGCCATGTGTGTAGGAATCATTAGAATCATGATAGGATGCATCATGGTCACCATAGAAGCATATGATTTAAATAAATAGCTCATGGAATCATCTTAGAAATACATGAAAGATAGCTGAAATACAAGGCTATGGCAATCACCTATACAAGGGTGTAGCTCTTGGTAACCTCATTAGAAGCATAAGTAGTACTTATGGGAAGAATAATTTTATCTAGTATAAATGTCATCATACATCATTCAAGAATAGCATTTTCTAAATGCTGATGGTTAAGATCCTCTGTTGAAATATTCATTAGAAGGTTCACCTATTTAAAGAAGCGAGTGTTGAATTGAGGCTTTTGTGATCCATAACAAGTTTTTATGAGAGATTGTTCAGTGTAAATCACATGATATTTCATTTGTCGACGCGTTTTGAACCAACTAGTGTGGTTCATTGTCAGGACAAGTTGAAGAATCAGATTTGGATTGCATGTTAAATAGTCAGAGCAGAACATCCAACAGCTATAATTTTAGACCAGGTAACGGCTATGTTGACTAACTAATGGCTGAATTTGACCAGGAAACGGCTAGTTGGACCAAACCCAGGGAAAAGGTGGCATAACCATATTTAATTAAAATTTAAAAATTAAATAAGTTAAATTTATGGAATTTAACTAATTATTAATTAATTAATTAGTTTATTAAATTAAAAGACCATGGGATATATGAAATTACATCAAAGGTAATTAACTTCTTTAATATTTATTTTTTGATTTTTTATTTTTTATTTTATTTTTTATAATATAATATTTATATTATATATATATATATATATATATATATATATTATATTTTATATTATATATATATATATATAAGTATGTATATATGGTAAGAGTAAATCTTTAATATTATAAGTTATAAATTAATTTAATTGATTATTTAATTGTAAACCTTGTATATTTAATATAAATAATAAAAACAAATTATCATAGATCCCTTCAATATTAAAGTCATTATTACTCCTTTTATTAATTAAGTTAAAATTATTAGTATAAAAAAAATACTATTAAAATATCTCATATTATAAAGTCAACCCATCAAGGAAAAGAAAAGGTGAGAGAGAGAAGGTTCCGGGATAACAAGGGGAAAAAACTAACTTATTAGAACAAGAAAACCAAGAAGTCCACCTTGTATGGGATTCATGAAATGAAGCTATGATGTCATAAGAAGCGTAGCAGGGCAAGATGATTGAAGTTATTTCAATCAAGGAAGTTGTTCAAGGAATTCTAGATGAAGAGATGAGGAATGTATGCATGTGTTTAATTAAGTCATGCCACATGGTTGCAAATATCTTGAATGAATGCTCTACCTCAAGAGCATGATCAAAAGGAAGGATCTACTCCTTTGGAAGGATGCACGAAGGCATGGTTCACACATTGAATAGATGAAATCAACATAATATTCCTCATATGAAATATGAGGTAGTTGACAAAGTTGGAGGAACTATGATTGGAAGTTCCTGGGGGAAAATGTGTGAGTAAGGAAAGGAAGAGATCATGAAAAATGAAACTATGAAGAAATGCAATCAAAATCCAAGAACTAAAAGATTTGATTATGATGTCTCCATGGAAAATATATGAAGATCCTGATAAAATATAAAAAGGATAGAGACCCTTGACATTATATATCTTCTAGATGTGTCAATGTGTATGCAATATGTTAATGTGACAACAAGGCGATGCCATGATGAAAATACAATCACAAATTTAAGTTTTATTTAATGTTCATTCTTGATTTTTTAACAATATCGATATGGGCTAATGTAGGGCTACCAAAGGAATATCTGTAGATGTTTTCTACAACTGATACTCATGTGGTAGGATGAAAGATCCCAAAGAAAACATGATGTAAAGAAGGTAGAAACGTATGAAGGAAAGGCCAAATATAAACTAATGGATCACTTTCCACTAGTAAAAAATGGCTAAATAGTTACTTAAAAACTGACTAAAATTTGCATATAAATGACCATTTTTTCAGTCGGTGACCAATAGTGGCTAATTTACAATATCTTATAATGAAACCAACTTTTAGTCGTATTTAGCTTAGTCATTATTGATTGTCTCAAATTTATCATCTTGTAGTATATTTAGTCATATATTTGGTCATTAATTTAGTCATTAATTGCCACAATTAATGACCAAATACACAACAAAATATACTACTATATGATCACCCAATAAAACCAATTAATGACCAAAGAAATATGACCAAAATGTTGGTCGTGTTATAATATATTGTAAATTAGCTACTAATAGTCATATATATGCAAATTTTGGTCATCGTTTGAAATTAATTAATGACCAAAGAAATATGACTAAATTTTGGTCATGTTATAAGATATTGTAAGTTAGCTACTAATAGACATTTATATGCAAAATTTAGCCTTCATTTGTAATCACAAATTTATCATTTATAGTAGTCATTTATCTTTTTTTTTGTAGTTTCATATTCATTATATAAACAACTCATTTAGTAGTTTATATTGATTTCATTTACTTTCACTAATAATAATTATAAATGACTAATTTAGTCATATATTTATTTTATTTGTGTTCCTTTTTAATCAATATAGTATACTAATTTAGTATTTGTAGATTGATTTGATGTGTTCATTACTAATTAACTTAAATTAATTAGTATGTTTCTGCGACTAAATTAAAAAAATGTCATATAATGTGCATGTTCATCTAATATGAAAACACATAGTTACATAAGTTAATGAAAATACTAAATAATATCAAGTAAAACTATAAATAATTTAAGCCACATAAATTATATTATATGAAATGTCAAGTATTACAATACTAGTTTCCAACTTAATATTGGTTGAACTACAATTTACACATGAAATATTGTTTCATCATTTCAAAACATTAACATTGTGTTGCCAATGCATTGCAAGTGAATTCCCCAACTCTAAAGAATTGACCATTAGTCTAGATCTCATGTAGGATATTGGCTTTAAGGGTATCAATAGACCAATTCTCTTCTCGCTCTCTCTCTTTCTCTCTCTCTCTCTTTCTACACCTGTCACCCCAATGTTATTGTTCTCCTCTTTCTTCAATTCTTGCTTTTTAGCACGAATATTGAGTTTCTCTTCTGAAAAATGAAATAAGGTACAATTCAAAGTATAATACTAATTATTGATTAATTCCTCTCTTGTCCACCTTTTCCGACAGTAAACAATGTAGGAGTGTAAACCTTTCCTCAACTCCAACCAATTATTGCTATTACGATAACATATAAGACAAAAATTCCAACTTGAATATACAAAAAGTAGATGTCTTTGAACATGTACTTAGTTGATATTCATTCCAATAATTTGACTTTAACTTGGATATATGCACCTGTTAACATTCCAAAATAGTACATTATTCATAAAAAATCAATATATTCAAGAGATATGCATAAACACCTACATACTGTTGCATTTTATTATGATATTAGTAATTACTAGAGGTTTCACATTTTGCTTCAATATCGTCCTAGATATTTATATATTATGCTTTCTATATTAATATGCCAGTCGTTAACAATTGTGACCTAAATTTGAACTTCTAAAATCCATCACATTGAACAAGGATTCCACTGTAATAGTTACACATCATATTTCAAACTCAAATAGCCATTTACACTCATCGTTTTCCAATGACCACATTATTAAATGTGTGAAAAGGGCATTTCAAAAACCACTAATAGTATTAAACAATTCTAATATGATTTTTTTTCTAACAATGTTCACTTGCTTGATAATTCAACAATAATATACGCTCACGAGATTCAATTTCTTTGACAAGAATAAAATAATATCTTGATTGTGTAGAATATATCATGGTACCTAATGAAATCACAAGTTTTCTCCATAAATTACAGACATAATTATCAATAAGGTTTACTAGCTTGGGTTATTGGTAGGAAGAATCGTTATTTTCCCTATCTGGGTTTAAATTCCACTTGTGACATATTCATAATATTCATTCTACCTTAGCTAATTGTTGAATGAGGCTTTTCATGAGCCAAGAGTAATATCTTACTCTTGCTTAGGGCAACAGAGTGAGGAAAATGGTTACATGTTTGAGAAAAGAAAGAGTACAAACAAGAATTGTTCCCACACCATCAAAAGAATTTCCAAGAAAATATATAATTTAGGTGTCCATTATACCACTAAAGTTATTTAATTGAGTCATTGAAACCACTGATTACATTTACTAATCTCATCCAAGTTCTTTTGAACATAATAAAAAACTCAATGTAAATGCATTATCACTGAACATTTGGGAAATTAATCTCAATTACATTAAATCCTCATAAAAACGTTTAATTAAAGTAATGTCTGAAGGGAAATTTCCTTCAAATTTTAGACTTCTTACCACACTAATCAAGATACACTTTATAATTATTGGACCTAAGGATTCCTTTGGTGTTTCATTGTCTCTTAGTTGTGTTCGCATTTGTTTCAAATGTTTCATAATTTTTATAGATCAATTTACAATTTTGGCATCAATGAAATTTCTCAAAATTGTTTCTTTAGTCATCATTTTTTTAATTCCAGTACTTTAGAACCTTAGAAATGATATTATGATACATAACCTTTTGGCCTATGTGAGATTTTGTAACAACCTCCTCCCACATCCACCCAAGTAACCATGCCAACCAGGGTAAATGTGAGATGAGAGGTTACTATGATCATGTTTGACCTCCTATGTGACCTTAAGGAAGTGGAATCGATGGAACATCACATACAGCTATCCAACATTATAAACATAAACCTTAGGAGATAATTTAGCCACTTAGATAGCCTGTCGCTGGGTCCTACTGTTGTTTTGGATCTCTTAGGACATAGTCTTTCTCATGCTATGGGTAAGGGAGCGACCAACAACCTAAATTCACTCTCATAGGCATGCCTGCCAGCAATCATAGACCAAAGCTGCTAGTTTTGTGCCATCGATCCTAGGATTTAAGCCACTTTTTTAGAACCAGAGCCTAGGCCACTGCCCAGAATGGAATGATAGCTTAGAATAAGTAAAACTACAGGGAAACAATGAAGAAAACTCAATAATCTCAACAAGATCTTAACTAGACCCCTACTAACGATGGTTGACGTTTCATCAAACATATCATTGACATGTAACCTATAGGTGTAAACAACAAAATTAAGTGTAAGGATCTCATACTTATCTGAGAATCGCTATGAACCATTATTCCCTCATGTCATATGTTGCATTATCATCTATTAGGTCATAGACACATTATCCATTCATATACAAGTAAAAACATGCTGAGAGCCATACATAGTCTTTGTCATAAAATATACATATAACCAACATAATAGGAACAAAAATACCATAAACATATCAGCCATCAAAATACATATATACATCAGTACATTTACATAAGAAAATCAAGGGAATGAATTTCTCATTAATAAATGCAATGAAACAACCAGAGATGGGACTACCACGTTCCACCCGACCATATATTGGCTAAGGCAAGTCTCTCTTCAGCCAATCACCTTGTGCCATATTCCAAGCATGAATGTGGGACTCATAGAACACATAAAAAACACCAATAAACATGGATTCCATTGGAGTTCTCCACCTATAGTGTGAGGAATTTGAGCGCCTCCTAGTCTCTCAGGATTTATCGCAATCCACAGTCTGATCCAGGGACCACTAGGCCCTACACCGAGACATACTATCCAGGTTTTACCATGCATACCATCCCAAGGCCACTAGGCCGAACAAAGATAAAATCCACCTCTTGGCTTTACCTTATATCCCTCCATTCACCGACAAGGACTCCTAGGCCCACCGAGGCACACAATCTGGCTTTACCATAACCCATAGTCCAGTTTAGGGGTGACTAGGATAGCAGCTTCATGAGTCCTCAGGCCGATTCAGGGACCACTCAGACCATGTGTTTGTCAATTCAGAGATCCACCCCACTCAACTTTGAATCGAATCCGGCCATCCAAAATAAACCGAATGAGAAAAACCATCTCATCAAAGATATTAGGAAATGATAAGGTTAGGCTGAAAATACTGTCACACCTAGCAAAACCCATGCCATGGTAGAAAATAAACACATGCAATCCCATGCATGCCAAATCTAGCAAGGAAAATACACATGCAACTCAATACCGATAATGAAGCCTATTGTAGCTGCTTGATCCTCCTACCTTTCCCTACTTTATTTTTGCTTCTTCTTGCCTTCTTTTCCTTTCTTGCTCCAATGCCAAAGTGCTCCAAGAAAACCTAAGTCTCCAAGAGTATGAGAGAGGGAGAGAATAATGAGAGAGCTCCAAAGCTAATATGACAAAAGGTTACCAATTTATCCTAAGAATTCTTTTTATGGATGAGGGCTCTATTTTCTTCATTTTCTTCCTTACATGCAACCTATGACCTTTCACTTTCTTTTTCTCCTAGTTTCCACTATTTTCATAAATAATCGAGCCAAAAATGCCATTTTTCCTTTCCAAAGCCTTAGCCATTATATTTGCCAATTTCCTTAGCCATAAACAACCAAATGAATAGCCCCTAGGATGTCTTGCCCAATATTCAACTTGGAATAAGTGTCCCATTGACTGTGGCTATTGTATTTAACTTTTATTACATGGAATTTTCACAAGGGCTATTACAAAACCCTCCCCCTTGGGGAACAATGTCCTCGGTGTTCAATCACATAAATACCTCAGTAACCCACTGAAAGAAGAGATACTACTCATGGAGCTTTATAACACAACTCGATGCAATATTTACAATGAAAAATCTGCCCAAAATGAAACATCATGACAACATAAGACATATTAGAGATTTATAACATAGCTCATTATGGTATTTACAATGATCATCCCGTTGAGTGCCAATCTACATAACATCATAGCATCATGATAATATAACCACATGATAACATAGCAACATAACAACATAATCATAATAACATGACACCCATACCGCGTATTGGAGCTTTATAACATAGCTCATGGCGGTATTTACATCCATACACATATGTACACATAGCAACATCACCAAAAAATATACCAAAAAACATTTGTTGATCATATATCAAAACATATATCGAAACATATACTAAAACACCATATCTATGTATATATCAAAACATCATATCAAAGCATATACCAAAAACACCGTAAAGCATATACCAAACAACCATAAAGCATATACCAAACCACCATAAATCATACCAAACCACCATAAATCATATACCCAACCTCATAACAAAGCTGCGTTGCCTCAACCGAAAAACAAGGAGGATACATAGCCCACATTTGATCTGCCATCTCCCATGTAGGTTCATTGGGCCCAAAGTGTTTCCATTGCACTTTAACTTGCTCGACTAGCTGGTTCCAGAGATTGAGCACCTTTTTCTGCAATATACACTGAGGCTTTGGTTGGAATTATTCATCCGGTTCCACCTGTAATATAGACTAGTCAATCACATGATCAACATCCTTAACATACTTCTTAAGGAAAGATAAATGGAAAACAACATGGAATTTCATAGTCAGAGGTAGTGTAAGATGATAGTGTACTGGCCCAATCCTCTCAATGATACTGAAGGGTCCACAAAACCGTGGTGCCAACTTGGCACATGATCCAATATGCAAGGAGCTCTTCTTCAGTTTGGTGCACAAGTACACTTGTTCCCCAATTTGGAATTCTTTGAACAACATGTTCCTATCTGCATAACAATTTTGCCTATCCTGTGATGCCTTTAGATTCTTCTTGATCACTTGCATTTCTTGTACCATGTCTACCAACATATCTGGTCCAATCAATACTCTGCCCATAAAATTCCTCAAAAGGACTCATCCTTAGTGACTCTTGATAACTATTGTTGTATGAAAAATCTACCAAAGGGAGATACTCTTCCCACTTCCACTGTTGATGCATCACACACATCCTCAACATGTCCTCCAATATCTTGTTGACCCTCTCCATTTGTCCATCTGTCTGCGGATGATAATTTGTGCTGAAGGTCAACTATGTGCCCAAACCTGCAAATAACTCCTTCCAAAACTTGAAGCTGAACTTTGCATCCCTATCTAACATAATCTTCTTTGGAACACCATGTAGTATAACCACATGTCTGATGAATACTTGTGCCACATCACTATTTGAGATTGTAGACTTTACTAGAATGAAGTGTTCAACCTTTGTTAACCTATCCACAATGACCATGATAGAATCATGATACTTAACTTTCCTCGGAAACCCTGTAATGAAATCCATGGAAATGACCTCCCATTTCCACTCTAGAATCGCGATCGGCTGTATAATTCCACCTAGATGTTTACACTCTAATTTCACTTGCTGACAGTCGAAACACCTCACCACAAATTTTGTTACATCGCTCTTCAAATTCAACAATTAGTAGAATTTCTTCACCGATGTCAGTGTCTTCTCATAACTTGGGTGACTTGAATATGGTTTCGCATGAAACTCTCTCAAGATCACCTTCTTGAGCTCGCTACTATCTGGTACATATATCCTATCTTGGAACCTCACCAATGCATTTGTTGTAAGACAATAGTCCATGCCCTATGCACCTACACCTATACCTGTACCTGTAACTGTACTGTCACCTGTACCTATACCTGTACTACCACTTGTACCTATACCAATGCCTATACATGTACCAATATATGTACCTATACCGATACTTGTACCTATACAAATACATCTACCCGTACACGTACCAACATCTTGCTGCAACCTGTGCACAATATCCATATATCTGACATCTTGCTGATCTTCTTGCAAAATCCTATTTTATCGATCTATCCCATAGGAGCTCATAGCTGCCAAGTGATGTACCTATACCTGTCTATTGATAGCACCTACCACCTTGTTCTCTTTACCTTTGATGTACCTGATATCGAAATGAAACTCGTTGATCGTGACCATCCATCTAGCCTTCTTGGCATTCAGATCCAACTAGTCAAACAAATACCTCAACCTAATGTGATCAATCATAAGTACAAACCTCCTACCAAGAAGATAGTGTCTCCACACCTTCATGCATGTATAATCACTGCTAACTAAATATCACATTTCGAGTAGTTCTGCTCGTGTTCATTTAGTTTCTGGTACTCATAGCATACCATCTGTTCATCCTGCATAAGGACTCCACCAAGCCCTCTCTTGTAAGCATTTGTGCATACCAAAAATTCTTTGTCTGGATCTATAATTTGTAGCACTGGTGCATGTGTCAACAACTGCTTAAGCTAATCAAAGCTAGCCTCACACTCCTCTATCCATTCAAACTTCTTACCTTTCCTTTGTAATGAAGTGATAGGATAATCAATCTGCGAGAAGTTATCGATGAACCTTCGATAATATCCTGCCAGACCCATGAAATATCTTACCTCATCCACACTCTTAGGATCTACCCACTCCATGATGGCCCTTACCTTCTTTGTATCTACTACAATTCCCTCCTTGGAGACAACATGTCCTAAGTAGTGTTCCTCACTCTGAAAGAAACTACACTTTCTGAGCTTAGCATACAACTGATGCTCTCTCAACAACCTCAACACTGTTGCTAAATGTTGGGCATGCTCTTCCTCATTTTTAGAATAAACCAATATATCATCAATGAACACAATAACAAAGTTATCCAAATATGGATGCAACACACTATTAATCAAACACACGAATGCATCTAGAACATTAGTTAAGCCAAATGGAACAACAACAACCTCATAATGCCCTACCTGGTCCTAAACGTAATCTTGTAAATGTCCTCCTCTTTGATGCATACTTGATGGTATCCAGATCTCAATTCAATCTTCGAGAAAAATACTGCTCCCTTCAGCTGATCGAACAAGTCATCAATCCATGACAAAGGGTACCTATTATTGATAGTCACTTTATTCAACTGTCTGTAGTCAATGGATAATTTGAGAGTACCATCCTTCGTCCTCACAAACAAGATCGGTGCACTCCAAGGTGATACACTTGGCCTAATGTATCCCTGTCCAAAATTTCCTTCAACTGCAACTTTAACTCAACTAACTCAGGTGTGCTCATCCTGTAAGGTGCTTTCGATGCTAGAGCTGCCCCTGGCACTAATTCAAGAGAAAAGTCTACCTCCCTGTGAAGTGAAAACTTTGTAATTTCCTCAGGGAATACATCTTGAAACTGCTGAAAAACTGGGTACTTGTTCAACACATCTACATCCTCGACTTCCTTACCCTTATCACTAGAAATGTGATCCACGAATAGCTTACACCCTTTCTTGTGGCTACGCTTTTCTTGCATAGATATCACCATACTAACTGATGTGGATTTCTTCTTACCTTGTAAGACTCTTGGTTCTCCATTGTCATCAACACACTCTATAGTTTTTTCATAGCAGTATGCCTTGGTTCTATGTACATATAACCATTCCATGCCCAATAACATATTGTATGAATCCAAAGGTAATACATTTAGATGTGCAGTGGCAGGCATACCATTCAAGTCAAATGTGTAAGCTCTTACCCAATGTTGAACTCGGTACTTTGTACCTATAGCCAACTGTACTAAACAAGACTCTACATGAAATTCCTTATTCAAACCACACTTATCCACCAAGTTAGGACTAACATAGCTATAATTAGATCGAGGGTCAATCAAAATAGAAATAACTTGATCAAAAAGCTTACCGTCTATCTCAATGATAGATGTCTGGTGTTATGTCTGCCTGTTTTATAAACCCAATAGCCTGCTCCTCCTGTGCATTGTATATCTTAAGCCTACCACTATGATGTTGTAGACAATCTCTCCTAAGGTGTTCCTCACCACATGTCCAAAACTCCAACCGACCAGTGCCCTCACCTCTATGTTGCTGTTGTTGCTGTTGTTGTGATCCATGTCCCTATTTAGCTACATTAAATCTCTTTTGAGGTGCCACATTTTCTTTCTCATCTGCATGTTGAGGCCTTGTTCACTTAGGCTACCATTTACCTCTACTTTTGTCTTTTCCCTTCCATCCATGCTGAGATTCATTCTTATGCTTTGAATGTTCATAACAATTCTTCAATTTCCCAATGAATTCATCAAGTGACCAAGGCTCATCATACTCAATCCGATCTCTAAATTCTAATAGAAAACCACTGACAAATCTAGGAACTTTAGCCTTCTCATCAGTAGGATATGGTACATACCTCAGTAGCTCCAGAAATTTGGTTGTGTATTCTTCTTCTGTCATTGATCCCATATTTAGCTCATAGAATTATTTTGCCTTACTGCCATAGTACCTTTATAACAAGTATTTATTCCTAAAAAGCCTTTTGAACTCTCACCAACTCAAGTCATCTATCCTGATGTCTCTAATCTGGTTAAGATATTCCCACTAGATGCCTGCTTTACCTTTCAAGATAAAGATAGATATTTTGGCCTTCACGTTATCTATGTACTCTTGCAACTCAAATAATTTGTTCATCCCAAGTATCCAAGCCTCTGTGTATTCCGGCTTCTTCACATCTCCATCAAAAGTAGGTGGTTTTTATTTTTTAAATTCATTTGGAAAGTATCCCCTATCATTCCTCTTCTAAGGATGATAGCGCTGACGATCATGATATCTATCAGAACTAGGACTAGAATAATATCTGTACTCATCACCCCTCCTAGCCAAAATGTCCAACAACCTGCCATCTCTCACTATGTCAAATCTATATAACCTATGTCTACCAAGAGACCTAGTGCCATATGTCCCATTATTTCCATCCTCATGTCCATTTCTGATCCAAAGAAACCCTTATTGCTACAATTCTAACAAACTCTGAAGAAGTATTGAATTAACCTCTGCCTCCTTCTCTTATGCCTGGATGATCCGATCATTATCTGCCTTACAACTCCTTATCTCTTCCTTCAATCTTCTAAATGTATCAGCCAAATTAGAAGTATGCCCCACACCATGATGCTCATATGATGCATAGGGAGAATATATGTAGTCTACCACCTTGCTAGCCATTTGATCTTTTTCTTGCAATGCATATATGTCAAATAAACCAAATCACAATAAACCAACTTACCTTAGTATAGCTCAAGGATGATACCTTCTCTGCGAGATCACCAAATCAACATGACACATGTATAACACAAACATAACAACATATAGACATACACAAATAAATGTATCAACACATAAGCATCACTCTAGCTAAGGTCTAGGGATCAATGCAAGGCCATATCAAAAATGCATGCTATGACCTCATGCATGAAAACAACCATTACTCCATTGTACACATTTCCACATGCAAACATCAATATGCATAAGCAATGCCTAACCAACTACACATACACATAAGCACATGTAGTTGAGCATAAGAGATCAATTCTTGTAATCAACCTACAACATTGATACATGTAACCAAAATATTCAACAATGTAACCTAACATACAAGGATGTAAGTAGGTGACATAAAATCAACATGTAAGCAACATATAATCTAGATGCAACTAGTCACATACTCATGACAAATATATCTCACGAAACCAATATCAAATTCTCCATAACAACCATACTACAACCATAATCAATCATCAAGAAAATGCAACAAGCACATGAAATGCAAGTGTAAGAGACACACATGCAATTAACATGCATGCATGACCAACACATACCTCCCATCCAGTTCGAGAGTTGAACCATGCTCTGATACCACTTTGTAACACCTTCCTCCCACATCCACCCAAGTAACCATGCCAACTGGGGTAAACATGAGACGAGAGGCTACTATGATCATATTTGACCTCCTATGTTACCTTTAGGAAGTGGAATCGATGGAACATCACATAAAGTCATCCAACATCATCAACAAAACCCTTAAGAGACAATTCAACCACTTAGATAGTCTATCCTTGGGACCCACTATTGTTCTGGATCTCTTAGGTTGTAGTTGCTCTCATGCTATGGGCAAGGGAGTGACCGGAAACCTAAAGTTGCTCTCACAGGCATGCCTGCTAGTGACTAGAGACCCAAGTTGCCAGTTCTGTGCCAACAACCCCAGGATTTAAGCCACTTTTTCAGGCCCAGAGCCCAGGCCACTACCCACAATGGAATGATAACTTAGAATTGATAAAAGTATAGGGAAACAATGAAGCAAAAGAAATAAGCTCAACAAGACTGTAACCAAACCCGTACTATCCATGAAAGGAATTCTATCAAACATAACATCGACATGTAACTTACAAGTGTAAACAACATGGATCTCATACTTATCTGAGAATCACTATGAACCATTGTTTCCTCATGTCATTTGATGCATTATCATCTATTACGTCATAGACACATTATCGATTTATATACAAGTAAAACATGCTGAGAGCCATACATAGCTACTGTCATAAAATATTCATATAACCAACATAATAGGAACAAAAATACCATAAATATAGCAACCATCAAAATCCATATATACATCGATATATTTACATATGAAAATCAAGGAAATGAATTTCTCATTAATAAATGCAATGAACCAATTGGAGATGGGACTACCATGTTCCACCTGACCATAGATTGGTTGAGCCAAGTCTCTTTTCAGCTAATCACCCTCGTGCCATATTCCAAGCATGAATGTGGGACTCATAGAACACATCAAAAACACCAACCAACATGGATTTCACCAACGTTCTTTTCCTACATCGTGAGGAATTTGAATGCCTCCTAGTCTCTCAGGCTTTACCGAAATCCATAGTCCAATCGAGGGATCAATATGCCCTACACAGAGACATACTCTCCAGGATTTATCGTGCATCCCATCTCGGGACCACTAGGCCCAATGGAGAGAAAATCCACCTCTTGGATTTACTGTATATCCCTCCATTCACTAGAAAGGATTCCTAGGCCCACTGAGGTAGACAATCTGGCATTACCGCAACCCATAGTCTGGTTCAAGGGTTACTAGGCCAGTGGATTTGTGAATCCTCAGTCTAGCTCAGGGACCACTCAGACCATGTGTTATTCAATTCAAAGATCCACCTCACTCAACTTCAAATCCAATCTGTCCATCCCACATAAATTGAATGAGAAGACCCATCTCATCAAAGCTATAAGGAAATGGCAAGTCTAGGCTGGAAATACTGTCACACTTGGAAAAACCCATGCCATGGTAGAAAAGAAACACCTACAATCCCATTCATACCAAATATAGCAAGGAAAATAAACATGCAAGTCGATACCTGCAATGAAGCATGTTGTAGTTGCTTGATCCTGCCTTTCCCTTCTTGATATTTTCTTCCTCTTTCCTTCTTTTCCTTTCTTGATCCAATGTGAAAGTTCTCCAAGAAAACTCTAAGTCTCCAAGGGTATTAGAGAGAGAGAGAGAAAGAGAATAATGAGAGAGCTCTAAAGCTAATATAAGAAAAGGTTACCAACTGATCCTCGGAAGCCTTTTTATGGATGAGGCCTCTATTTTCTTCATTTTCCATTATTTTCCTTCATTTTACTCCTCACATGCAACCTATGGCCTTTCACCTCATTTTTCTCCTAATTTCCATTATTTTCATAAATAATTATGTTAAAAATGCCATTTTTCCTTTCCAAAGCCTTAGGCATTGTATTTTCCAATTTCCTTAGCCATAAACAACCAAATGAACACCCCCTAGGATGTCTTGCCCAACATTCAACTTGGAATAAGTGTCCCATCGACCATCGTTATTGTTTTTAACTTTTATTACATGGAATTTTCATCAGGGTTGTTACAGATTGTTTCATGGTGAACCTTGAAAAATTGTAAGTAAAATGCATTGCAAGTGCATATATATATAGCAACAAATATCTTACTCTTTTTTGACATTCTTAGTATATGATTATAAACAAAATATTTTTTCAAAAATCTGGACAAGCAGATCTAGAACTAGCAATTAGGCTATAATTAAATCACCACAACAAAAGTAAATAGTTGCATAATCAAGAAAACAACCACTTCCATATAATATTACACAATATAGCATGACTCCAAATACATATTCCTTCTATAAAATGAAACATAGAGGCCATGAAAACATTAACATACAAACACTTCAAACCATATACCTTTTTAAAATCCAATGAGGAGACACTGCAAGTTCTTCCTATGAGACCTCTGTTATGTCTCATGTTGTATGTAAACAAGCCATTGGTGAACATATAGTAATGTATAATTTAGTCACATTGATCTAACTGACTTCAAGCCATTTTGAAAGAGACAAATTAACCCCTTTTTTGTATTTATATGAGAAACACATGCATATAAGGTTTTAACTTTTAATCCATTGTTAGTAGAATGAGAGATGAAAAATAAACACCCACTAGATCCGATTCTCTTTATATTTTTGTACAAGCATGTCCTTTTCTAGTTTCATCATAACAACTTTATTTGGAATTTTTTTCTTTGATGATACCATAACCATCTTGACAAACATTTTCTTAAGAAGAATGAAACAATATTGTAACTCAAATCTTCAGCCTTGAGATAATATTCATAATTTCATACAGGAAAATTTCCAATTACAACAATTATAAATGTTGTGACATACTCTCCCTGATGCATGGAAGCAGGATGAACTCCAAAAAAATACATTCAAAAGCATGGATGCAAGGAAAATATTTTATTAGAGGAAATCTCAAGCAACAAAGCACACCTAAAAAAACAGTAAAAATAAAATTTTGAAACCAAGTAATGTATTTACAAACCAAATAGACTAATAAAACCAAAATACTTCAACCTTATCACAAATGTTTGAAAGAAAATTACATTTACATTTTGATCCTAATATATGCTCTTCAGTTAGTAGTGAGGATATTCTAATTCAAAATTCATACTAACATTCCTATGTTTGTCAATTCTTTAGTGAACTTCTACCATGAAATATCCAATAGTGATAAGAATGCCTTACCAAGCAACCCCACATAAGGTAATTGGCTCATTTTCAAACAAGCTAAATGATTTCATATTTCCTTAGCATGCATACTTGTATGCACATGAAACCTTTTCATGCACCTACTTATTAAATATTGTGAATATAAAAATATGGCTACCAAATTGACATGCTTTTGTTAAAGGCCAACTAGTATAAGCCAAGTTGGTAATTAGAGTGGAAAATAAAATTAAAAGGCTAGTAGCAACGTGAAAAATTTAGCCTTAAATTGTTCCTAAGTACCAGTAGACATCAATGATGAAAAATAACAATTATAAATAAAGTATTAGAGACTCAAATTTCATTTCAAGCTAAGTGGTACACAACAAAAAGTTACACAAATGAGATATCAAAGAATCAAAAGAGCTGAGTTTTCTCAACTATGAATGTATTCTAGTCTTTTACTTCATAATTATTTCAGCTTCTAGTTTCCTTTGATAGAGGATATATTCCTCATTTAACCAAACATGGAGCTGAGAAGGCGATAAAATATTCCAACAAAGACTAGATACAATTTTTAGTGATACTTCTGGTTCAACCACTAAATTATATATTTTATGCTTTTGTGGTCATATAATGTCTTATACTTAGTACTGAGGATAAAAGGAGCTTAGGTTTCTCAAATATGAATAGATTCTAACTCTTTTACTCCATAGTTCTTTCATCTTCTAATTTTCCTCAATGAAGGACATGTTCCTTATTCAACCAAAACTAGAGCTCAAACGATGAGAGAATGTTATAACATAAGCCAAATACAATTGCTTGTGATATCTCCTATTCAACCCTTAAATGAGAGTTAATGTTTTAAAGGTAATGGTGTGTATTATAGTTGGTACTTTCTTCTTTCCTTAGGGGGAAAATACTTCCAACACTAGATTGCAAATAAAGTTGAAATCTAAAGACAACCCAAAATGCCCATGCAGTGAGAGAAAACCATGGACCCCAAGTCACCAAGAAGAGTTGAATGCCAATGAATTTGTCATTGAACCAACACATAATATGAGTATTGCACAATTTGGTAGCATGATCTAGCAAAAATGCATTGGCATCTACTTAGTGTGTTTGTATTATGAGCATTTAAAGAGGTAAAGTGATTTCAACATTTAATAAAGTCACGTGTCCTTTTTTCATTGTTGCATTATACAATGTTTATTCTCTACAATACATATATCTCTCACATATATATCATTTTGTATGGATAAATTACACACATTGAATAATACATCATATGTCTCTCCTCTCTATACAAGTGTTTTGCATATGTGTAAGTGAAAGTTTGATATGGAAATGATGCCAAGCTATGAAGTTAGCATCTAGGAGTTCAAAGACCTAACTAATAATTGAGATAAAAACAAGGACCCCAAGTCACCAAGAAGAGTTGCATACTAATGCAGTTTTCCTTAAAGAAGCACATAATGTAAGTCTAGTACCAAACACCAACATGACCTAGCAAAACTGCATTGGCAGGTATTAAGTACTTTTGGGTTACGAGCATTTATGAAGTGATTTAAGAATTTAATTCACATTTATTTTATTTATTCCTACATTTCCCAGTGGCACTGGTCTACCTTACATCTCTCTCTCTCATGGAGATATCATTGTGTATTGATAATTAAACATTGAATACTATATAAAATGTCCCTCCTCTCATTACGTGTTCTACATATGTGCATGTGCAACTTTAATATGGTATTGATGCCAAGATATAAGATCAACATTTGTCACATAGATCCTTTCTCAAGTGTTGATCATAAATTTTTAATACAAGTCTCTTTTGTCTAGCGCATTCACTTAAGTGGTATTTTGTAACATTTGTTTTACAACAAAATCCTTTATACATCCCAAATTTAATTGGAAGTATGATTCCAAGTGCTAGAGGTGGTGGAGGCACAATTCCAATGCTTGGAAGAAACCAAATTTTGTATTAGTTCACTTGGCTTATATTGTTTTGGGCTTCTCTGGAAAGAAGATTATTCTATTATACAATAAGAAAGTTCTTTTTAGCAGTTAGTAGGAATTCCAAATTAAGTCAATTCCATGGCTTGGGATGTTGTGGGGACTTGTTGGAGTCTTAATATAAAATAGCCAAACAAACTTTTGTAGCGCAGTATGACTTTTTTGTCCTAGTGTTAAATGTGAAGTAACCAAACAAGACTTTCGTTGTGTGGAAAGATGTTTCACTTCCCGTATTAAATACATGTGTTGATTGGAAGTTTGACTCCAAAAAAAAAATAGTGATTAGAAGGCATGTTTATGTTCAAGATATGGTTATCCTTGATAAATAGGTGTAAAATCAAATTTCAATAAAATATCACTCCCTGCATCTGACAAACAATATGTTATTATTGCTTCATAAACAAGGAGAGTTCTTCAGAATAAGCTAGTTAGTTTTGAAAGGTATTTGTACCTTCAAATTCAGTACCAACTACACAAGTACATTTAAATTTCATCTTCCATGTATCATATGCCATACAACTGAAGGACATGGTTTCTCTTCCCTAAGCATGCTTGAGATTACTATGGTTATTTTTTTTAAAGGAAATCCATGATAACAATTATAGTTATGAATGCCTTGTATAAATAGGAAATGGGTATTCATTTTTCACTCTTACGATCTATACCCCTTTCAATTGATCTGGGAAACTTTCTAGTCTTTAATCATCCTCGCCGAATTTTATTAAAAGGGTTCTTTTATTATAACATTCTAGGAAGCTTTGATTTATGTATCCTGAAGCCATGATTTCAAGGGATTGAAGGAAACAACAACAACCCTGTTAAAAATATGTTCTCTCAATGGCATACATAACTCTATTTTCCTTTGTGGAAAGTAAAATTCTATCTAATCTTTCTCTTGATCCTGAAAAGGCTAGATGATTGCGCTACAATATCGTGGTGTGCTTAGGTTCTTACATATTTCTTTTCCGATAGAAATATCTATTCATAATTTAGACTTCCCAACTACTATAGAATAACATTAAGCCTTGTATGTTTCTTCACAACCATGCAAGAACTATAGCAATTTGCTTAACATTGATTACTCTCAACCAATAAGCTCATTTTTTATGTTTTCTAGCATCATTATTGAAATTTAGAAGACATAGAGATGGATTTTATGCAGACTTGGACAACAATTATGCTATTTTTCAAAATTCCAGGGATCCTCATCCAATTGAAAAGCATGAAAAATTTCTCTTTTACTAAAATTTGAAGTCGCATTCTTGTCAAGGATTGGCTCATGTTGGTGTCTATGTGTTGCTAACTCGATGTGTAGAATTTCTGGTCATTTGCACTTCTCGTGAATAGAGCAACACCTTTTGAATCAAGAATCTCAAAGAAATACCTTGCTCTGAACTTACTACTTTAATAGTGTTTTTTTCGATGCAGTAATGAAACAAACTTTCTAGTACACATTTAAAGAAATTTTATATTTACCCTTTGGCTACAATGTGTTTACGATTCATTGTACAAATGTTGTGAAAAATTCATAGATTGTTTGGGACAAACTATTAAAAAATGAATCTAGAGTGAGGACAAGTGGCTATCATGGGTCATTTATACTCAGAAATGGTATTGTTGCTCACTATTGTAATATCCTCCTTATTTATCCTGGAAATATGCAATCCTAATTTTAATTGAGGGTGTGTGTTCTTGTACAAAATTGAGTTTCCTACATAGGCTTAGCCTCACCTTACGTTGTTGACTTTCTTGACCTCTTATATAAATAGAGGAAGGAGAGAGCCCTATTGTACATTATTTTCACCATATTAACTTAGAGATGGGTATCTGGTTGGACATGCCCCTTTTCTTGATACTCTTCATCACCTTATCTTCCTATCATGGTGTACTAGGTCTTAGAGCATCTCAAAGTTCTACTAGAGAAAATATTTGATGCTAAAGGAGGTATGCCCATGAGAATGGTGCTCTTGTTGACCCTAAATAAGATAATTGACCGAGTAGGTGTAGGATACAAACAATTGAAAAGCTTAAAAAAACATTCATTCAACATGATTGAATGTCATAGCTAGACATATGGAGAATGGTCTTGGGAATGATAATTTTGTACACATATATATAAAAAAATAAACCAACATTTATTCTCATATACAAAACTATTGTGCTATTGATTCTAAACCTATTTTTGTTGGGAAGAGTATGGAAGTTTAGAATACAACTAGCTACATGAGAGAGACTTAGCCAGTTCCACTACATTTTCTTTTGTAAATCCCATTTCAAAATATGCATTAGATAATATTCTTCATTTTTGTTTGTAATATGTCAATGTGCTCCAGAGGCTGCATGAATGCATGTGTTTGCAAGAGTTAAGTGAAGATATGGGGTTTCAACTTGGTGTATTCAAAGTTGAGATAACATAGCTAAGAGAAATGATTATGCCTTCCTCAAAGAGCTATTTTGAGGAACAAATAATTGCTAGTTGTAGGACATACAACAAAAAGAGATGCACCAACTTGTAATCCATCAAAACTGTTGTTTGATTATTTATAGTTCTTCCATTTCGAAATGTTCATTAGATAATATCCTTTATTTTTGTTTGCAATATTTCAAGTGAAGATATGGGGTATCACCTTGGTGGATTCAAAGGTGAGATAACATAGCTAAGATATATGATGATGTCTCCCTCAAAGAGTTATTTCGAGAACCAAACAATTGCTAGCTACAAGAATTATAGTAGAAAGAGATACACAAGTCAAAGATATAGAAGGGAATTTATATGAGATCATAGTTTCAATTGATAAATTCAAGCTAGTGGTAGTTGAAGTAGTGATCTTTAAGTGTCTTAAAAACTAGTGGTGTTAAAAAAGGACAAGGATGAATGAATTCTTTCAAAGGATAACTTGAAGAAATTTTCTTGTAAGTTTTATTTTGATGGCATAATAGTCTTTGTATCAAGTTATCTTCCCCTCTTTGTTTGTATTTTATCCCATTTGTCTTGATGTGTCAAGTCATACTCCAAATGCTAAAGAGGTTAGACAACTACACAACTAGAAAACTAGCAATCCAAAGTTATTATGTAGTGAGAACATTTGACATATAGAATGCATGGTAAGCAAACATGGTTGACAGTCTAATGAACTAAAGATGCACATTATTGCAATTTAAGGGCACCCACTGTGGACAAAGGCTATAAGCTATAATTCAACATGGAAATGCATAGTTTTATGCATTGTAGACAATTTAAAATAGTGATGGAACAAGATTTGAAGATTACACTTTGTGCATAATATATGGCAACATATTTTTGTCTCTATCAATCCTAGTGAAAATATTTTTATCGAGGAACAAAAGAGACTATTTGATTGACGAGTTAGTAATTAAGGATAAGAAAAAACACCAAAATCCAATCATGAGATGATTGGATGTGTGCCTATATTCTCTAATATTTGTAATTTATTCAAAATATAACATCATTGTTGATATCTTCTTTAGTTTCTGACCATTAACAATGTCTACTTGTGAAGAGGTCACCTCCTCTTTTGAAATAAGTAAGATGAAATAACGAAACTGCAAGTATTTGATACCAGCCATAGGATCCATGTTCACCTCATCATCTTCCATGCTTTAGTGCTTATGAGGCTATGTGGCTGATGTAGATGCAACTACAACATGCATTTAGAATGAAGTTAGTGGCAACTTAAACCCATGCATTCATAAAGAGACTATTACAACCCGTAAACTCCAATTAAGGAAGTCTACTTCACCCTCGAAAATTACATAAGGTAATATAGACTAATATCAACATTTTTTTAAAAGAGGTTCCATTAAACTTTAGAAGCATTGCAATGGGTCTGCAATATCACGCACCACAAGCAACCCATTTTCACGGGCAGGAAAAACCCTCGAGGACAAACAATTAATCACTAGAACTTTAGCTAATTTATTGCAAAAAGGAACCTCAAAATCACCCGGACCTACAATGCTGAAACATTGATATTACTTACAACCAATAACCAAAGATGAAGTTTGCAGTAGTTAAAATTTATAAGTATTAAAGTGTTGTGGAGATCATTTTTGAGTAAATGTCCAAATAAAATTGAATAAAACATTATAATTGTGACAAATTTTCCTAATTCGACATAATAGATATCAACAATGAAGAGCTAAAAAAGGATAGTAAAATACAAGCCTTTACCTTCTTCGAGACACCTCTCCTCTTCCTTCAAGAAAATATTTTATTCTGTCTTCAAAGCCCTATACACAAAACAGATCCTAAATAAATAATTATTGTCTATATTGCTCTGAAGAATTAAGTAGTGAAATGGCTTCAAACCTTGGCAATGCATGCACACAAAAAAATTGGAAAAATAACAAGTGTAGCAACAAACTGATGATTTTTTTTTTCAAATGAAAATCATAGTACAAAATGATTATTTTATCAAATGGCTCTCTACGTTGTAGCTACAGGGTTGTTCAACACCTTTGCAAGGTAATTATTCCTAGTTTCCATGTCATTAGTGAGTCATTGATGTTATGTCCAACATGG
The DNA here is from genome assembly GCA_000404065.3 of Pinus taeda. Lineage (NCBI taxonomy): Eukaryota > Viridiplantae > Streptophyta > Pinopsida > Pinales > Pinaceae > Pinus > Pinus taeda. The sequence goes on from APFE031564483.1 coordinate 87,480, forward strand.
AAATCCCATGAATAACCTTGTCGCCTTGACATAATTGGTGGTATTGAGGGTAAAATGGTGGTACATGCCTAGTGGTAGGAAAATGAGATTCCATTTCTTTATGTGGAAGTGTATCCATTTCTCATCGTTGTCCTAGATGTTGAAGTGACCTTCTCCTTCTAGAACAAATCAGATCTCCTCTTGGGTATGGAGGGTAGGAGGCATTAAATTCTAGGAAATTTATGTAAAAGAGGACAAATTCTCTGAGAAGGTGTATCCTAGTTTAGGAAATCAACGTAGATCCAATATTTTCTTTACATCCAACCCTTGATGGTTAATAAAAATGTCATAATAGAGGTTGTTGGGAGCAGGATCCCCCAAGGGCAGTTTTGGGGCTAAAAGCCAATGTTTTTGTAATATTAATGTAAAGACTCCGCATTTCGTGGTCGCAGAGCGTGAAGGTATTATGTGTCACAAAGTGTAGTTTGCCCTTAGTTTTGTAAAGTAAAGTTAGTTGTGAGAGATCTATCCATGGTCCGCGGACAATGGGATTGTATAAAAAGAGCGAAGCTCTAGGTAGTTAGAGATAGAGATGGATCAATGAAACATGTAAGAGAGACATAGATTTAGAGCAAGAAGTCGAAGTATTGGGTTGTAGCATAGATAGAGGCTCTGTAGCTGAGTGTTCAGAGGCCTAGGGTAGAATTTTGCAACTGAGTACACGGACCCCTGTAGCTGTGTGCGCAGGGTGAACATAGTTTATAATACTTGAAAGATATTAATAAAAGGTGTTGAAAATGCAACAAGATGATGGAGCTTAGTGAAAAGAAGTCGCCTTCACTAACTGTGCCCACAGGCTATTTTTGGTGCAAAGTCTATTTTTAGACTATGTCTATTTTTAGACATATGGATCATGGTCTATGAGTTGCAGGATGCTATTTGTGGATGATTGGTCATGTTGGTAAGAATAGATGGACTTTTATTTTTAGACATATGGGCGGAGTCTATTTTTAGACTACCAGTCTAAATATAGAACAGTCGAATATTATTAGCTCATAATAATATTTGGACTATAAACATTATCTTATCCTCTTGGAGCACTTCAGTTCGAGCTACGAATGTGGCACATGCAACTGCCAGAAGGAAATATACTTTTCTTATGGGTTATTTGAGCTATTGCATGAAGGACTTCAGTTAGAACTCAAGTGATTGAGTTTGGTGGAGTTGACAGTGGAGTTGATGGAGTTGTGTTCAGTTTGACTTAGTTGAACTAGTTGTATTTAGTCTAACTGACAAATAGACTAATGTTGAGTGGTGTGAATTAGTTATTAATTAATTCACTAATTATTAACTCATAAAGCAACTAAAGAATACATCAGTTAACTCAGTGCATGTCAGTGCATGGACAGTTCAGTGGAGACAAGTGTTAGAGGTTGAGGTTGCTATCAGTTGTGAATATAGTTGTGCATGAGATTTTCACAATCAATGATGGAGATTGCCAATGAGGATTGCACAATACAAACCAAGGAAAACAAGCTTGGATCACACACTAGATTTTGCTAACAGGTGTGGGATTGCGTGGTTGAGGTAGGAAAACAGTGGAGGAGATTTGAAGCAACGACTTGATTCAGATCTGAGCTAGTTTGTGTGTAACAGGTGGAGATAGTATTGAGTACTTGCGAGGAGTATTGTACTATGTATTGTTACATGTTCTCTATCATAATATAATATACAAATAGTTGAGGGGTTTTCAGGTGTATGCTTTCCCTAGTTACATACTGTGTTGATATGTGTGTTTGATGCTTCAATGTGCGCATGCTTGATGTTTCTTTAATACTGCAAATTGATGATCAACGTAGAGGAGGTTATGTATTATGCATGATTCCACAAATAGTGTATAATTAGGATAATCTCTGTGAATAAGTGTCATATTATTCAAAATTTCTACAAAGGGATTTATTTTGCAATTTCTATGTATTTTTTTTGTTGATAGGTTTGGATATTTTTGTGTATGAAGTTCCTTTATTATGCTTATATAATGAATGAATGCAATTACATTGAATAAGTGAATGCAATCACGAATATCTTCTTATGTGGTGATAACTTTAAGTATTTGACAAGATAAGCAAACACTTAATAATTGAGGAATATGCACAACATGCTACCATAGTTGTGTGAAAGTGCTTGAGCCCCAGGTTAGGGCTACGCAAAGGTTGACCATGTACTTTCGCAAAGGTATTGAAGGTCAGAATAAAGGATTTGTCTTACAAGCCCTAGAGTGAGATCACCTGCATGAAGGCAGGGATAGAAGAGATCAAATGAAGTCACAACCATCTCAAGGGTGCGGAAACTTGGTTTTAGCATCCCCCCATACTGCTTCGAGTGAAACTTTGGTCTGCTCTCCGCGGGCTGATGCTGAAAGGGCCAGTAGTGTAGGGATTTGTTGGGCTTATTAACGCTGAACCTAGGTTAGGCCCCCTCAAGCCAACAAATGGTTCCATTGTTGGGACCAGAATTTGCATGAGAGATGTGTGATGTCGTATCACTGGAATCTAACTAAGAAGGATATTGGAGACTGGTTAGATAGAAAGATCCACGAATTCGTGGCACAGGAGAATAGAAACTCACGACTGACAAAGGAACAGTGGTTGGACGGTACGTGTATACAAAGATCCACGAGATCTTTTTTTTCTCTTTCCCTCTTGAGCTATATGAGTGGTTCATGAAGCTAGCAGATAGCCAAGGAAGGTGGAAACTTGACAATCCTATTGTGTGGACCACAGAGCTAGTGTAAAACTTGGAAGCATTGGAGGATAGGATTGTCTGTGCTGTCGATCTTTGGCTCAATCGCATCATAGGAGGATTTGTCATTGAATTCACGGTCGACACTTCAGTCAGCTATAGCGAGGCAGAGCAACACTTTTTCAAAGGACTGCGAGGTAAGTACGTAAAATATTTGAATACTTGGATTAAAATTCTATTGTGCGAAAAATGGGTTATGCATCTACCCTGATGTTCAGGACTACACGAAGCGGAAAAATTTACAGAAACGAAAGAAATAAGGGTCCAGAGTATAGCACCTTGATCTCAACTCCGTGAAGGGATGAAGAAGGGATAGTGAAGGTTTCTCCATGAAGCACTATTAAGTTAATAAGACAAGGATTCTTGGGAATACCACCTCTGCCCACAACACCTCCAACTTCACCGCCATCACCTCCAACTTCACCCATACTACCTCCACCTCCACCGTTGTTCTGTATGGCAAATACAGTGAAGTTGCATTTGCTTAAAGTCTTAGGAAATGAGGACTCAGACTAATTATGGTTTGTTGTGATGACTGTATGGGAAGCTCAAGGTGTTATAGATGATCACGTAAAGAAGGTGACACTGGTTAGTGCTCTGCAAGATTGCGCACTAACTTGGTATATGAAGTACTCTAACAATAACCCGAATGCTGGAGTAGTGGACATCTAGGTAACACTAAACAGGGAATTTAGTAGGCCTAAATCTAAGGTGCAGTCGATTGTGGGATTCAAAGAGATTTCAATGCGACTAGGTGAGACACCTTGGGAACGAGATCAGAGGTTGAAATGTACAATTCGCGAAGCCAACATGAATTTGACAGATGGGCAACATCGTGAGTGGTTTGTGGCCTGGTTACTACCACACTTAAGGAGTGCACTGTCGCAATAGAAGATTACAACTCAGGCAGAGGCCTTGGAGATTGACATGAGACTACATGAGACTTTGATGCAAGATCCTAATCTAAGAGTTCAGCAGATCCATGTGCAGCTGAAGAATCTATTCATTGAGATGCAAAGTCTGAAGTAGGACATGATGGTTCAACCAGAGGTACAAGAGGAGGTATGGTGCTTAAAATGCAAGAGTCATGGTCATGACAAAGACCATTTCTTGGGCTTTGCAAATTACATTGCAGGAGGAGGACCAATGCCTTTAAGGCCAGAAGCTTAAGCAATACCTAGCGTAATGCCTGCATTATGGTGCACTATCTATTAAGTAGCCATAAAACATTCCATAGATAACTGTCGCTTGCTACCAAAGTATGTACAAGCATCACAACAACTGTTTTGCAACTTTTGTAGGTTGGTAGGACATGATGAGCGTACTTGCATGAGCTATGAATTGATGATGGATAGAACTCCTACCTATAAGGTTCATGCCAAAATTCAACACCTTGACCAGAATGTAGGGATGGCATGGATAGGATTTTAGGGGCACAGACGAGGTCAGGGTAGAGGAGGACCTGGTAGAGGTCGCGGACAGTTTATTTGTTACAATTGCGGAGGACCAGGACACTATGCCCGTGATTGCACTAATCCAACGCATCCGTCGTGCAAGTATTTCACATTGTTTGATCATGAAATAGAAGACTATCCTATGTTGATAGATAGGATATGAGACAAAGGGGTGCTACCACCTCCACCAACTTAGAACCTACGGATGATGAGGTCTAGGCTGCGTGAGGAGGATCCAAACGTAAATATAGTGTGTAGGAGTGGGATTGCGACAAGGGATGACAAGGGGAAGCAGCCGAAAGACAGTACATGGGTTCAAAAAGCCCTGGTAAAAGAGGCTAAGTATGACTTGGAGTGTGCTTGTGAAGCCTTCATGGAAGCTATGAAGATATTCACTGAGGCCTCCACCTCAAGAAGAAAGGATAAGCCTGAGCCAGAGATGGACCCTTCGATGCTCACAACTTTCCTAGAAACCTATATGAAGTTACTGCGCGACAATGAGGCTATGAAAGGGTTACAAGAACTCATAAATAGATGCACTAGAACTACGCCAAGTGAGCCGCGGATAGTATGAAAGATTGGAAAGCATAAAACAATGACGGGACGAGAGATGAGACTGATTGCACAAATAGGAGAGTATGAAATGGATCAGGTCATTTTGGACTTGGAGTTAGATGCGAATGTCCTACCAAAGTAGACTTGGGAACGAATGAGGAGACCTATGCTACAATGGTTTCTGATTCAGCTAAGGATGGTGAATCAACATAAAATCATCCCCATGGGGCGGCTGCAGGGGGTGACCATAGATATTGAGGGAGTGAGCACTCTTGTAGATTTTGAAGTAATAGAGATAGTGGATGATAAAAATCCCTACCTCGTGCTTGATTGGGCTACTGATATGAATAGGGTAATAAATTTAAAGAAGCGAAAGATATTCTTTGAGAAGAAATCACTGTGCATAATAATATCCCTAGATCCCGCTAAAGAATTGCACTATACGAAACCAGTCCGTGATTATGAGAGTGATGATGATCTGGACTACATCTATGAGATAATAGCGCGAGACTAAGACTGGGTGAATCCCACCGCAGATGGGCGGATTACATGGGATCGCGTGAGTGCCTACACTTTGAACTTTGACAAAGAAATAGAATGCTGGCAAAATTGATTACACGAAGTAACTACGCTGAATTGCAACATGATTACCTGGTCGTTGCGATGTGTGTCGTCAGAGGCAAGAAATATGCCTATTTATGATGGTCTAAATGAGGTAGATATCTTTTTGGATGCATTTGAAAGGGAGGTACCAGAAAAGCAGTGCTTCCATGCCTTGGACTGGGCACTGCGCGCTACACCTGCAAGATGGTGGGGTATGCACAAGGGAAGATTTGATGATTGGCGCAAATGTAGGAGGATGATGAGAACATGGTTCAGGAAGCCTAAGATGCAACTGACAGACAAGTATGATGGGCAGAATGATCTGCATGTGCATTTGACCAAATGACGCAGGCTTATGGAGAAAATCCCCAACCTAAGTGGGTGCACCTGTTCTGTCATACCCTGGATGTTATCCCAATGAATTGGTATATAGAAACAGAGCTTCGCCATGGAACATGAGACTGGGATATCCTACAAGAAGGATTCATGATGACATTCAGTTTTGAGGATGGGTTTGATAGTATTGATGAAGTGCTACAAGAGGTGAAAGAAACCATATTTAGGATACTGCGAGATCATTTAGACCTAATTCAGCCTGAATGGGCTACTCAGCTGAGTCACACGCTCAAATGTTATAATGTAACTGCTAAAGATGAGGATGAGGATCCACGAAAGATTCACATTCCAGAAACAGAAGGCCACCACGAGGTTCAAGGACTGCATATTGAGAACCCTGATATAACTACGCCGGTGAAAACAAAATAAGTGAACATTGGTATGGAGGAAGAACCCAAATTCGTGAAGATTGGATACTATTGGGATGAAGCGACAATGGATAAGGTTGCTCAATTTCTCTGCGAATACTAGGACTTATTCCCTACCAAGTTTACAGATCTAAAAGGAATAATCGAAGACCTAGGAGTGATGAATATCATGTTAAATCCCGACGCGAAGCTAGTTAAGCAGAGGCCTTACCGCCTCAATTTGAAATACAAGAAGAAGGTCTATTTAGAGCTGGACAAGATGCTAGCAATAGACATCATTGAGCCTATGGAAGAATCCGATTGGGTAAGCCCTATGGTGGTGCAAGAGAAAAAGTAGAAGGATGAGATAAGGATATGCATGGATCTTAGAAAACTCAATGATTCTTGTGTGCATGATCCTTTCGCGACTCCATTCACAGATGAAGTGTTGGACAATGTAGGTGGCCAGGAAGCATATTCCTTCACTAATGGGTTCTCTAGGTATCACCAAATCAAAATCGCACTTGAGGATAGGAGCAAGACAAGCTTTGCGACTGAGTGGGGTTGTTTTCAATACACTATAATGCTGTTTGGATTGAAGAATGCGGCTGCCATCTTTTCACGCGTGGTTGTTGCGGCATTCAAGGAATTTATTCATAAGTTCCTAGAGGTATATTTTGTTGACTGGACTATGTTTGGGCTAGTTAAGTGCCACGTAGCAAGCTTGCGCCTGATGCTAGATACCTATTGAAGATACCAGATCATGCTCAATCTCAAGAAGTGTCTATTTTGCTTTCCTTTTGGGAATCTATTGGGGCATGTGGTTTGCAGAAAAGGACTGATGGTAGACCCCGCGAAGATTGTGGTGATACTGAACTTGGAAGCACTGAGGAGTGTGAAACAGTTACGTGCTACTCTGGGACATACAAGATATTTCAGAAAGTTTATCAAAGGCTATGCCCAGATCACCGTGCTGATGGAAAAATTGTTGAAGAAGGATGTCAAATTCTGCTCGAATGATGGCTGTGAGAAAATCTTGGATATATTGAAAGAAAAGATCATTACCATGCCGATTCTAGTCTTCCCAAAATGGAAGAAAGAGTTTCATGTACATGTTGATGTGTCATGTATAGCTCTAGGGGCAGTACTAACACAATATGACATAGAAGGCTTGGACCATCCTATCACGTTTGTAAGCCGCTGATTATCCAAGGCAGAGAAGAACTATTCTACCACTGAATGCGAGGGGCTAGCTATGGTGTATTTTCTCCAGAAGTACCAACACTACTTGCTAGGAGGCCATTTTAAAATGTATATGGATCACTCTATGCTGAAGTACTTGGTCAATAAGCCTGTGTTGGGGGGGCGAATATACAGATAGCTCTTATTGTTCCAAGAGTATGATTTTGAAGTTCTTGTGAAGCTTGGATGATTGAACAAGGGACCAGACCATCTGTCATGCATTGAAACAAGAGAGGAACCTAATAACTTGGAAGAAGGATTGCCTGATGCACAGATATTTTCACTTTGTGTCGTCGATGGTCATGTTGAGGATATAATACACTTCCTAACAATAGGAATTGCACTGGAAGGAGACTCTATCCAGCAAAAGAAGGAATTAGTGGTGCACACAACAGATTTCTCTGTCATTGATGTGCATCTATACAAGATGGGGACTGATGAGATATTGCGACGATATGTACCTGATTTCAAATGAAGCAGGGTGTCCCGGGAGGACATTACGTAGGGAGAGCAATCGTGCAGAAGATTCTACATGCAGGGTTGTGTTGGCCAACCTTTCATCAGGATTCAAAGGCATATTGCAAGGCGTGTGACGTATGTCGAAGAACAGGTAGGCCATCGTGGAAGGATGACATACCTTTGAATCCAAAAATGATGTTGCAACCTTTCGAGAAGTGGGAAATATATTTTGTAGGACCCATTTAGCCAAAAGGGAAGATAGGGGCGAGGTACGATGGAGTATTTGACTCATTGGGAAGAAGCGCAACCTGTGAAGGATTGCATGGGCACGATAATGATGAAGATCCTATTTGAGCATGTGTTGACATGATTTGGATGTCCACAGATCTTGATGAGTGATCATGGTACGCACTTCTTGAATGAGATGATTAGCACACTAACAGAGGAATTTCAGGTATATCACCAGAAGGGCACACCTTATCATCCACAGGCTAATGGGACAGTGGAGGCATTCAACAAAGTGCTTGAAAACAAGCTAACCAAGGTTTGCAATGCTCAGCGAAGTGCTTGGGATCTACGCATACCTATAGTATTGTGGGCTTATCGAACGACATGTAAGAAGTTGACGGGACAAACCCCTTTTAGGCTTGTCTATGGTGTGGAATCCATAATGCCTATGGAATACATCGTGCCTAGTCTATGCATAACAGCACTCATAGGTATCATGGATCGCAGAGCCTTGGAAGAGAGGCTCGCGTAACTGGATGAGCTCGAAGAGGAAATATTTTTGGCTGGAATTCACCACCAGTTCCAAAAGAAGCATGAAAAGGTGTGGCATGATCGACACATCAAGTTGCGCACATTCAAGGAAAACAATCTGGTTTTGTTGTATGATAGTAAGTTTGATAAATTCCCCAGAAAATTTAGGATGCACTAGTTAGGGCCTTATGTTATTAAGGAGATTATTGATGGAGGGGCGGTACAACTGGTTAAGTTAAATGGAGAACCCTTACCAGGAAAGATGAATTGCAGTCACTTGAAGCCATACACCGGCGGTCCAGCCATGTGAATAAATGAAAGTAGCATAGTCTTATCACTCTAGGTAGCTGAAAGGAGGCATGGGACTATAAACTACACTACCCAAGTTGGGGAGCTACACAATTGGAATATGGTGTGAAGCAAGGGTGTGTCACTGGGTCCACGACAACATAGACGGAGTTGTGTTACCCAGGGAGAAATCACATAGGTCAGCTAGAAAGTGACTGTTAAATTCATTGTTCATGAAAAGACGATAGAAGTGAGGCAAAATGGAGTGGGCGGCTGACAATTAAGACAAAATTTATGGCATAGATCCTTGAAACTCTACTGCCAATCCGGCATTAATGAATCGATTTTGGGGGGAACGGTTGGATTTGAATTCAAATTTCCCTATAAAGTGCAAGTGGTTGTCCAACAAGAAACACTTGGCATTTTTAGTATTCAACTGTTGAGCTCTCAGACGCCTATGGACCTAGAGTTTTTCAAATCTCTCAAACAGACTCCTGCATTTGTGAACTTGCCTAAGACGTTGCGAGTACTAATAGAGAGTGTTATATCATCAACCCCAGAAGTTATCAATACACAAAAAGCAGCAGAAGAGCTGACACAAGAGATGGAGAAACAGGCTGAAGAAGTTGCCCCTGAAGTAGCTGAAGTACTGGTGGAGGTCCCTAAATCTCCGAGAACTCCAAGGCCAAAGCCAACCCCAACCAAGGAGACCACGAAATATAAGAAGGTCAAGAAGACCGCCATCTCGATGCGTGCATCACCAAGATGAAACCCAACAAAGCCCACTGCCCAGGAGAAAGGAAAGGCTATAAACCTAGAGGCCAAAGAGGAAGATATTGAAGACGGGAATGGAAATAGAGGAAGTTGAAGCCCAGGGTGAGAACCCTATTACACGGTTGTCGGAGTATGTCCCTTCATGCAAGACTAAGTCCAAGGTCCCAAAGGACATTGATGAAAGCAATACTCCCCTACAAACCCCATTTCTACCAGATGAGATCACTTTTGACAGTCTGTGTTTGGCACAGGTGCCGATTTTGAAGCTCGAAGACTGGGACTTGGCGGACCATGAGAAGTTCCCGCACCTGGCGACTGAACAGTTAATGCATCGTATCATAGACACAACTACGGGGATGACTGCACTGGAGCTGCGGAAGTGGGTCAGAGGAGTAGAGAAGGTAGGATTACTCAACCTGCTCTGGGTGTTGCACTATAACCGCACCCTCATAATAGTTCTAGTCATCAAGCAGTTGCTGTGCTTGGTGCATGATGGGTGTCTATGGCTAGAGGAGCTGATACCCATCACAAATATGTTGATTCACCACATAATGTGCGTGCCGTATACAGGAAAAAACCCAGCTATGATCTTTGGTGGAAAGGGTGTTCAATTGGCACTTGCTAAATCAATGAAAGAAAAGTTCAAGTTGGTGAATAAGTTGCACGGGTATGCAATCTCCAACATCTGCGACCCCACTGTAAAGGTGGCAACATAGATCCTTGTAGGCAAGGTTATGTGGAAGTGCCACATTGACGAGGTATCGGTGCCTGTCGTCATGCTCGCACAATAGTGCACAGAAAGAGTCTAGTTTAACTGGTCAAACTACCTTTGCGGAGTGTTCCTGGCGAACTGCTGTGAAGCGCAAGAGAAGAGCAAGACGTTTCACTATGTGTGGCTCTTACTATCGATTATGCTCATAGCATGGGAGATGCCAAAAGAAAGCAAATTCCCTTCTGTCGTGCCAAACATTCCTGAGGTAGTGAAGTACGCTTCGTTGTGGGTGACCAAGGATGCGGAGCACGTGAGGGACAATAAAATATTCTGGATCCTGATGGAAATGAACGTCAGGATGGCTATCAATTGCAAGCCATGATTGTCACCCATGGTATATGATAACCTGCAGAGTTATGCCGAATTTAAAGTTGATTTCCGTCGGATCTCAATTAGGGTGCGAAAGGACCCTGCGAAGAAGTGGTACGATTTTCTGTACCTGGCCACAGATGATGCCATCGATGTGGTATTGGATAAATGACCGGCAGAGTGGTGCACCTCCACGGACTTAGCGGTGGGTGGAAGCAAGTCCGCCACATAAAAGAAGAAGGATGAGACCAAGCTAAAGATGGCATAGATGGTCGAGAAGAGGAAGAAGGAGGCCACTAAGAAGGCCAAGGCAGAGCAAATAGGAAAGGAGGCAGGGAAACAAACAAGAGGCATAGAGCGAGGCTCTGACAAAGGCGCACAATTGCCTTCACTTGCAACAGGAGAAGAGGACATAGAGCAGCATGGCGCAGATCCCCAGGAGACGTTCGACTGTATTGAGTGCCCATGAGAGCCAGAATAGGGAGGGTCCAGAAAGATGTCCAAGGCGACCAAGACCTCATTGGACCCCATCACACTAACTAAAGGAGACTTATATGACTTTAGTGACATAGTCAGAGATGTCACCACGGAGGCCCTGTAGCAATTTGAGAAGTAGCAGCATATCGTCTTAGGGGCCATCCACATGGGACTATAGGAGTTGTAGGCCCGTGCCTCACCAGTTGGTATGGCATCTACCAACTTTTCTATCGGTACATCAGAGGCTGCTGATAAGCTGCTCACGAAGGATTCCAGTGCACTAGTGTTGTCGGATGGAGCACTGACAACAGAGAATGAGGCTGACAGGCCCACTGCCAGCACCTTGAAGGGAGTAGGATTGAACTTGGCAGCACTCCCGCGTGAATCACTCCACTCCTTGCAGGATAGAGTAATTGCAGAGCTTAGGGCTTGTGACCACCGCTCCCTTCAAGTGATCAGCGAGCAGAGAATAAACAATGAGCAGATGGCCTTACAGAGGGATGTCTCCATTGCTGTCGAGGCCGAGGTGACCAGACAGAATAAGAAGATCATACAAGTCGTAGAGGAGGCTTGCATAATGGTCCCGAAATTGGCCATTTCGGAGGAAGAGCCAGCCGAAGTCCGCATTCGTAAATTGGCCACAGGGGTGTGCAACACTCAGACATACATGGCGCGGGTTCAAGTGGAGTTGAACTTGGAGATTAAAGAGCTTCAGATGAGGGCTTAGCCTTCAACACCACCGGAGGTCAAGGAATAATGGGTGGCCACTGTCTTAGAAGTAGTAGCGGAAGTCGAGAGTGCAGTAGCAGACTGCACCTAGTTGTTTGAACAATCGTTTGAGGTCCTAACCAGCTTGTAGGAGGACCCAAACATTGAAAGGCTCGAGGCAGAAGTGTGAAAAATTCAACAATGCTATGACGAAGTGAAGGGGACAAAGTGAATCATTGCGTTGACACAAAGATTAGCCAAGTTGCAGAAAGCCAAGCAGCTGAAGGAACAGGTGGACATAGCATTGCACAAGGAAGCAGTGCTGAAGGCGCGACTCAAGCCCTTGCTGGAGGAAGCTTATGCAGTTACAAGAAACATTGAAGGTAAGATTGTGAATCTGCAAGTCATGCAACAACAACTTTAGGCTAATAGTGTAGGGGCAATAACTAAGAAGACAGTCGAAAATGCGAAGCCGACAGCACCTTAGTGCACAGTCGAAGTTGGGGTCATTAGGGTCAAGCTGGACAGGCTTCGCATAAAGATCTTCGTGCTTTTCGAGTGACTCGAAGGAAAGTCACGATGTTTGTGTTGGGGGCCTGTTGGGAGCGGGATCTCCCAAGGGTAGTTTTGGGAATAAAATCCCTGTTTTTTGTAATATTATTGTAAAGGCTCTGCATTTTGTGGTCACGAAGCACGAAGGTATTATGTGTCACAAAGGGTATTCTTCCCTTAGTTTTGTAAAGTAAATTCGGTTGTAAGAGATCTACCCATGGTCTGCAGACCATGGGATTGTATAAAAAGTGCAAAGCTCTAAGTAGTTAGAGATAGAGATGGATCGATGAAACATGTAAAAAAGACATAGCTTTAGAGCAAGAAGTCAAAGTCTTGGGTTGTAGCGTAGGTAGACGCTCTATAGTTGAGTGCATAGAGGCCTAGGGTACAAGTCCGCAGCTGAGTGCGTGGACCCAGAGTTTGTAATACTTGAAAGATATTAATAAAAGGAGTTGTTAGTGTCAGTGTCTTCACACTGCCATCAGTGATCAAAATTTACTCTTTTGCATTTCATACTAGGAGTCCCATTCTGATGAGTTTCATTCCATTAGGTCATGGATCTACTGATGGTAGGATTCATTTCAGTTTTTACCTCATGATATATATCTGTTGACCTCCTCTCATACCTTTCAGACAATGATTCATGATTATTTTCAGTTCATTTCATCAATGGCATAAGGTTTCAGCCTCCTCAGGTCTTAGGGTTTCACCATGGTCAAATTCAGTGATTGTTTCTAATAATGGTCAGCAAGGACATGAGGATGCCAATAATGATTAACAAAGTCATAAGTTATTATGTCGAAAGCCTAATGTAGTTCTCACCTCAAAATTTGTTTTGAGGTGAAAATAGAGAATTTTGTTTTTATTTCTATTTATGATGTAATTTCATGTTTTCATATGTAATATTGGTTCCCAGCTACTCCTAATCATCTAATGATGTTTCCAAGCACCTGCAACTACAAAAATCAAGTCATCTTGAGCACCAATCCACCTGTAAAAGCAAAAGAGAACAAACCATAATTTCCTCTCCCACTGAGCTAGGGTTGGCTATGGGATCAGAGATATCTAAGAAGAGGAGGCATAAGGGATATCAGAAGGTGTGAGGCCATTTAATATCATCAAACATCAGATCTCTATCATTTGTCAAGAAGTCATTTCAAGGAACAAGCCATTCACCACACATAAGGGACGATTTTTTTCAAACTGTGTTTCTGAGCAAGAAAAGATGAATTTGGAAAAGGTGAGAGAGGTTTTTGTCTACAATAGGCCAAGGAAGAAAAGTCTTCTTCAACTTTTACACAAGTGTCATGGTTTTAGAGAAACGTCAAAAAAATAGTTGCCTCAAGAGGGTTGATGCACCTTTGGAGTGACCTTGGTAAAATAATTTTTCTCCTAGTTTTAATGATCAAATGACTTGCTTGATGAGTCAGCTGATAAGTAGACATTTTTTTTTTTCCAATGAGCTATTATGAGCTCAATTTGGAGTTGAGGAAGACATTTAAAAGTTTACTGCAACTGCACTCTGCATTTAGGCAGCCTCATTTTGCACATTTTGACTAGTCTTGGGATATCAGACTTTTGACAGGGAAAATGAACTCCAGATTGCAAAATTAAATATGTTTTGGAAATTAGACTCGACAAGATTTCCAAAAAGCTATTCTGCACCCAATTTTGACACTGGGAAGGCCTTCACAAGTGGTCTGCAAAAAGGCACTACGCACCAAAGTTTGGTGCTACGAACAGGAACGATGCTATGTACCTGTGTTTTCTTTGCCGTGTTATTTTGAACTGGTGCTACACACAGGAATGGTGCTATGTACCTGGGTGAGGCACTATTTACCTAGTATTCAAGCTCCAAAACAATCAAAACAAGCCAAAAACTCTTTAATTCACCTCAAAACTTTCAAATGCTCTCTCTTTCAAGTAAATACACTTGACATAACTGTGAATCAAAGGTTTTATTTACAAAGTTTTGGTGTTGTGTATTCCTAATATCAAACACTAGCTTCTAGGGTAAACCCTGGTTTTCCCATTTCACCAAGTATTATATAAACCCTATCTATTTTCCATTATTCCGTAAACTAAACCCCATTCCCATTACACATTTCCTAAATCCCATTCCCCTAATACATTTTCCCCACTCCCACTTTCACTCTCCCCAAACCCTACAAACCCAATTCACATCACTAAACCCTACCCAATCTCCTAAATCTCATTCACACTCCCTAAACCCTGTTTACACATCATATTCTCACATACTCCTCCATACACTCCGTCCACTCCATTCCTTCACTTTTCTCTCACTAACTCCCATTGAGCAAGAGACTGAACAAGACCAAGAAGCTAGGTCAACATACACCTTGAGGAGCTGATTGAGAAGGCCAATAGAGACAAGAAGATGCTTCGTCACATGGCCTATCACTACATGACCCATAAAAAAATATGCAACATAAGGATGAGGAAGCTTAAGGCTAGGTTGAGGAAGGCCTTAAGGAGCAAAAATGAGAAAGACAAGCTAAAAATATTGGCTGAGGCCTCACTAGCCCACCAAAGCAATTAATGAGAGTTCCTTGTGCCAAATTTGGGCAAATTTTGGTGAGTTTTTGTCATTTTTAAATTTTGAAATTTTCTAACAAAGAAAATTGCATTAGGTGCGTAGCGCCACCAACGCTACGCTTTTGACTGGAGGACTTTTTGGAGAAATGGTTTGCATATTTTGATTCATTATGATGAGAACATCAATCCCTAAAAGTTTCAACAATTTTGGAGCAAATCTTGGTCACATAAAGGTCAAACAACCATCAAAAAATGGCCTCTCTGCCTCTTTTTGGGCACACAGGAAGAAATCTTGGGAGATTCCACTTTTGAGGGGGAAAATGACCTCCACATGAAACAATTAAAGATGTTCCAGAAACTAGATAGGAATACCTTTCCAATGAGCGATATTGGCCTCAATTTGGATAAGGGGAAGGCCTCCAAAATTAGATGAGAAGTGGCACTATGCACCTGGCAGGTGGCACTACGCATAGAACCAGTTTGCTCAAGAATCCAAATTTCGCCTAGTTTTTCTACAAGTTGACTTTTTCTCTCATCTTGGATGAATTTATGATTGTAAATGATGATATGCTATGTAAATGTAAATGTAAAATGACCTTAGAGGGTAGATTCATCATTTTGAGGTGGTTTGGGTGTCAATGAATCAGTTTCCATGCTTATAGAGGCAAGTTGTTTGACTGCCTATATTCTAGTTCTTAGTTGGGAAATGGTTGAAACTACCCCTCTTCACATGGATTCGACCGCTAAAGGTCAGGATGAGTGGTTTGGTTGTATATATTATTTATTTTCTTCCTCATTTGTAAAGGTTTGACACTTTTGGAAGCTCTGAGCTACATTGTACATCTCTACAACAGTTGGCAAGGAAATAAACTAGGATTTGCAGCAGTTTTTGTGGGATTCTTGTGGTAAAGTGTTTTTTCATACTTCTTCCTTCTGTTATTAGTTCTTCTCATGTGTTATATGTGCCAAAATGTAACTCATTCTTCTAGCTAAATGAAATTAAGATAGATAGGTAGAATACATTGGTTACAATAATCTGCCTTGGGAATCCATTTAGTTTTTGATGTTTTCTACTGTTTGAAGAGTACTCATGATGTTTTCATGCCCTCCTCAGCTCCTCACCAGTCTTAGATCTACCATCTCACTCAATTTCAAGTGCTAAAACACCCACCTACCTCGCCCCATAGAACACCCTGCTTTCCTGACTTGATTTCCTCGATCCGAAACTGCCTGCTCCATGCAACAAAATCATCAAAATCAATCAAAAAACCCTAGAGCTACTATAGAGCTACTATACCTAGCCTAAAATCCATATTTTTAATCATCTCCATTGATATTGACAAGGAGAGAGCCCTCTCTCGACCTAGTAGGGCTAGCTACCATGTTAAGGTTTGTTTGTGGTTATCCTAGGATTTTCCTCCCTTCAGCCTATGGTCAATCTAGGCTCTAACATAGTGGCAATTCCACTGGGGAGCGTAGTTTTATCTTCCTCAGAAAAATGTATCAAGTTTAGATCTAATTGTTGATGGTGGATAACGATTAGACATTTGAAGGCTAAAATCATTCACCTCGCGACTCCAAATCAGTTTTGAGATCAACGCCAAGGACTCCACTGGAGGATGAACCTGACTAGCATTAACATGAAGGGACAATATGGAAAGATCAGGTATTCAAGTTTGAATTTCATCTAAGACATTATGTTCTTTGTTATAAATTATTTCTTCTCATTTCTCGAGAATGTCCAGAAAGTTTTACAAAGTATGTTGTATTGGAGAAAAGATCCTAGACCTACATTTGATTCTTTCCCTTTGAAGATTGTGAATACAAAATGTTCACATGCCTTTGATCTTGATCAAGACCCTTATTCTGAATCTTATGATGACCATATTCAAACTAATGAGCCTCAAGAGACCAAGACTGATTCTACACCTTTTGTACATATTCCTATACCTTGTAAAATTCTAGATAGATACAAGCCTCTAATTTTACCTCCTATATCCCATGCTTTCCCTAAAAATCATTACCTATATCTACCAAGATTTGATGGTGACTATGAAAACATCATTGGGAGAGACATGTACTGAATTTTGAGTCTTTCCTTGGCCTTTTTGAAGTTGATGAAGAGGATGCCAGTATTAGGCTTTTTGCTCTTTCTTTGCAAGGCAAAGTCAAGAGTTGGTTCAAAACCCTGCCTGATGCAAGTATCTCAGATTTCCAGCAGTTTGTCAAAGTTTTCCTCATCAAGTGGGTGGTCAGACAAAACCCTTTCTTGATTATAGAAGAGTATAACCAGCTTAAAAGACTACCAGGGGAGACATTACAACAATTTTCTACCAGGTTTAACCAAGTCTATTTTTTGATGCTTGTTAATATAATACCTCCTCCTGGATCCACTCTTTTGCACTACCGGGATGCCTTTGATCCAGAAATGGAGTTTCAGCTGACGGAAAGGAACCTTGCAACACTTGAAGAGATGAAAAATAGTGCAATAGATGTAGAGGCTAATTTGTTAATCAGAAGGGCAAAGTTGAAGGAAGAAGAGATGAAGAACATAGATCTAGAGAAATCAACATCTTTAGAGGTAAAGCTCGACATTTTGGTACATGTAGTGGAAGAGATGATGCAAAAGATCACCACAAGGAATGATTATGATGTTCAAGACCATGGCTCGCAATTGAACAGGAACAAGTGGCCGATCCAAAACATTTCCTTTCTTATTCCAGTTGTCATAGATCTGATAATGATTGTTTTATAGATCATCTTGGAAATGAGAGATTTGTTGATATGACATGTATGCTTGATGGTGTGTTTTATGCTAATGATTTGCCTCACTTTGATTAGTATGATGATGATTATGTTCTCCAAACAGAAGCTAGTCTTGCAAACAAATCATCAGTTGGTTTGTGGAAGGAGGAAGTTCACTTTTAGCAGCTTGAATATAGTGATCAACTGATGCATATCAGCTATGGAAGTGAGGAGGAAAGTGCATCGAATTTTGAAGTAAGTGAAGGATCTTTGCCTTTTTGTTTTACTTCGTTTTAGTTCATCAGAGACAACTTTCATGCAATCATAAATCAATCGTCGATAAGTTTCAAACTTCACCATCTAGAGGGAAATGAAATGCTTGTTCAAGACTTATCATATTGAGATTTGCAGCCACTGAATGACATTGATTGTCAAGTTGTAGATGAAGACTTGGAAGCTGGAACATATGATCAAATGATGCAAGATGATTCTGTACCATTCTGTTTTGAATCATTTCAATTTTTGAAGGGAATGTTGCATAGTATATCTTCAAACGAGCAGCCTGTAGAAAATCATGCAATCTCATTAGAACCAATATAAAATGGGTTGCAATAGTCCTTTCAAGTTTTTCACGATCCAATAGCTGATGTGTTGGATGATGTCTACAGTCAAAGTCCTTCTCCATTAGCTAACTGTGAGCTTGAAAAAAGTATTGATACAAAATTGATCCGACAGCTGGTTTCTTTGTCATTTTCAGCAGGAGTCTCATCTCAAAGCTCATATGAAAGTTTGCATTCATGGTATGAGGAGAAGAAAAGTAATATATTGGATGAACTAAGCCCTAGTGCAAATGAATTTCAAGATCCTTATGCAGCGCTTTTGGAGTCAGATAGAGCATCCATATTATTCAATCTGGGAAAATTTGGATTTGTTTACAAGTTTTCATGGGAGTTGCCTTTGAGTAGTTCTCTCTTGTTGTTCGTAAGAAAGCACTTGCACAGAATTCAAACAACATCCATAATGCTTACTTGGTTACATTGGTTGTTTCATTTCACTTGATCAGGTAATGAATGAAGCAATTAGAGTAGGTTTTATTGAATAAGATCTACTTTGAGCGTATTTTCTAGTTTGTTAGTTGTGTTTTAGTATTGAGTCAGTTTCAAGTCAGTTTAAGTCTTGAGTCATTTTTCATAGTGTCAATTTTTAGTCTTTGAAAAGTATCTTGACTCCATTTCCCAATGGATAAGGCTACTAGGTCTACGGTGTTCTTGGCACCTCCAAGGAGCTACCATCCCCATTGGAGCCAATGTTAGTGTCAGTGTCTTCACACTGCCATCAGTGATAAAAATTTACTCTTTGCATTTCATACTAGGAGTTCCATTTTTATGAGTTGCATTCCATTAGGTCATGGATCTACTAATGGTAGGGTTCATTTCAATTTTCCCCTCATGATATATATCTGCTGACCTCCTCTCATACCTTTCAGTCATTGATTCATGCTTATTTTGAGTTCATTTCATCAATGGCATAAGGTTTCAGTCTCATCAAGTATTAGGGTTTTCACCATGGTCAAATTCAGTGATTGTTGCTAATAATGGTCAGTAAGGAAATGAGGATGCCAATAATGATCAGCAAAGTCATAAGTTATTGTGTCGAAAGCCTAATGTAGTTCTCACCTCAAAACTTATTTTGAGGTGAAAATAGAGAATTTTGTTTTTATTTCTATTTATGATGTAGTTTCATGCTTTCATATGTAATATTGGTTCCCAGATGTTCCTAAGCATCTAATGATGTTGCCAAGCACCTGCCACTGCAAAAATCAAGTCATCTTGAGCACCAATCTGCCTGCAAAAGCAAAAGAGAACAAACCCTAATTTCCTCTCGCACTGAGCTAGGGTTGGCTATGGGATCAGAGATATCTGAGTAGAGGAGGCATACGGGATATCAGAAGGTATGAGGCCATTTCATATCATCTAACATCAGATCTCTATCATTTGTCAAGAAGTCATTTCAAGGAACAAGTCATTCACCACACATAAGGGATGATTTTTCTTCGAACTATGTTTCTAAGAAAGAAAATATGAATTTGGAAAAAGTGAGAGAGACTTTTGTCCACAATAGGCCAAGGAAGAAAAAATTTCTTCACTATTTACACAGGTGTCATGGTTTTAGAGAAAATTCAAAAATACAGTTGCCTCAGGAGGGTTGATGCACCTCTGGAGTGACCTTGGTAAAATACATTTTTCTCCTAGATGTAATGACCAAATTACTCACTTGATGAGTCAACTGATAAGTATAAAAAAATAGTTTTCCAATCAACTATAATGAGCTCAATTTGGAGTTGAGGAAGACCTTCAAAAGTTATTGCAACAACACTCTACATTTAGGTAGCCTCATTCTGCACATTTTGACAAGTCTTGGAGATTAGACTTTTGATAACGAAAATGAACTCCAAATTGAAAAATTGAAGATGTTATGGAAAGTAGACTTGACAATCTTTTCAACGACTATCCCGCACCCAATTTGGACACAAGGAAGGCCTTCAAAAGTGGTCTGCAAAAAGGTGCTATGCACCAAAGTCCAGTGCTACGCACAGGAATGGCGCTACACACTTGGGTTTTCTCTGTTGTGTTATTTTGAACTGGTGCTACACACAGGAACATCGCTACGCACCTGGGTGAGGTGCTATGCACCTAGTAGTCAAGCTCCAAAACAATCAAAGAAAGCCAAAAACTCTCTAATTCACCTCAAAACTTTCAAATGCTCTCTCTTTCAAGTAAATACACTTGACATAGCTATGAATCAAAGGTTTTATTTACAAAGTTTTATTCCTAATATCAAACCCTAGTTTTCCCATTTCACCAAGTATTATATAAGCCCTATATATTTTCCATTATTCCCTAAACTAAACCCCATTCCCATTACACATTTCCTAAATCCTATTCCCCTCATACATATTCCCCACTCCCACTTACACTCTCCCCAAACCCTACAAACCCTATTCACATTAGTAAACCCTACCCACTCTCCTAAATCTCATTCACACTCCCTAAACCCTGTTTACACATCATATTCTCACATACTCCTCCCTACACTCCGTCCACTCCATTCCTTCACCCTGCTCTCACTGACTCCCATTGAGCAAGAGATTGCACAAGACTAAGAAGCTAGGTCAATATACACCTTGAGGGGCTAATTGAGAAGGAAAATAGAGACAAGAATATGCTTCGTCACATGGCCTATCACTACATGACCTGGAACAAAATATGCAACATAAGGATGAGGAAGCTTAAGGCTAGGTTGAGGAAGGCCTTAAGGAGAAAAAAGGAGCAATACAAGCTAAAAATCTTGGCTGAGGCCTCACTAACCCACTATAGAATTAATGAGTGCCTTGTGCCAAATCTGGGCAATTTTTGGTGAGTTTTTGTCATTTTGAAATTTTGAAATTTCTAACACGAAAAATTGCATTAGGTGCGTAGCGCCACCGACGCTACGCTTTTGACTAGAGGACGTTTTGGAGAAATGGTTTGTATATTTGGATTCAGCATTATGAGAACATCAATCCCTGAAAGTTTTAGCAATTTTGAGCAAATCTTGGTCACCTAAAGGTAAAAAACCGTAAAACAATGACCCCTCTGCCTCTTTTTGGGCACACAGGAAGCAGCCTTGGGAGATTCCACTTTTGAGGGGGAAAATGACCTCCAAATGAAAAAATTCAAGATTTTCCAGAAACTAGAGAAGAAGACCTTTCCAATGAGCTATCTTGGGCTCCAATGGGTTAAGGATAAGGCCTCCAAAATCAGCTAAGAAGTGGCACTATGCACCTGGAAGGTGGCACTACGCATAGAACCAGTTTGCTTAAGAATCCAAATTTCGCCTAGTTTTTCTACAAGTTGACTTTTTCTCTCATCTTGGATGAATTTATGATTGTAAATGATGCTATGCTATGTAAATGTAAATTTAAAATGACCTTAGAGGGTAGATTCATAATTTTGAGGTGGTTTGGGGGTCAATGAATCAGTTTCCATGCTTATAGAGGCAAGTTGTTTGACTGCCTATATTCTAGTTCTTAGTTGGGAAATGGTTGAAACTACCCCTCTTCTCATGGATTCGACCCCTGAAGGTCAGGATGAGTGGTTTTAATGTCTATATTATGTATTTTTTTCCTCATTTGTAAAGGTTGGACAGGTTTGGAAGCTCTGAGCTACATTGTACATCTCTACAGCAGTTGGCAAGGAAATAAACTAGGATTTGTAGCAGTTTTTGTAGGATCCTTGTGGTAAAGTGTTTTTGCATAGTTCTTCCTTCTATTATCAATTTTTCTCCTATGTTATGTGTGCCAATAGTAATTCATTATTCTAGCTAAATGAAATCAAAATAGATAGGCAGAATACGTTGGTGACAGTGCTCTGCCTTGGGAATCCATTTAGTTTTTGATGTTTTCCACTGTTTGAAGAGGACTCATGATCTTTTCATGCCCTCCTCAGCTCCTCACCAGTCGAGATCTACCATCTCACTCAATTTCAGGTGTTAAAACACCTGCCTACCTCGCCCCATAGAACACCCTGCTTTCCTGACTTGATATCCCAGATCCGAAACTGCCTGCTCCATTAGATCCAGTAGAAAAATCATCAAAATCAATCGAAAAACCCTAGAGCTATTGTACCTAGCCTAAAATCCATATTTGTAGTCATCTCGATTGAGATTGACAAGGAGAGAGCCCTCTCCTGACCTAGTAGGGCTAGCTACTAGGTTAAGGTTGGTTTGTGGTTATCCTAGGATTTGCCCCCCTTCAGTCTGAGGTCAATCTAGGCTCTAACAAGAGTTATTCTGCAATTTATGTGTATTTTTTTGTTGATGGGTTGGATATTTTTGTGTATGAAGTTCCTTTATTATGCTTATATGGTGCGTGAATGAATGCAATTACATTGAATAATTGAACGCAATCACGAATATCTGCTTACGCGGTGATAAATTTAAGTATTTGACAAGATAAGCAAACACTTAGGATAATTGAGGAATCTGCACGGCACGCTACCATAGCAGCACGAAAGTAGTTGATCCCTAGGTTAGGGCCACTTGAAGTTTGACCGTATACTTTCGCGAAGCTATTGAAGGTTGTAATAAAGGGTTTGTCTTACAAGCCCTTGAGTGAGATCACCTGCGTGAATACAGGGATAGAAGAGATCAAACAACATCACAACCTTCTCAAGGGTGCAAAAACTTGGTTCCAACATCCCCCTATACTACTTTGAGTGAGACTTCGGTCCACTCTCCATGGGTTGATGCCGAAAGGGCTAGTAGTGTAGGGATTTATTTGGCTAATTAACGTTGAACCTGGGTAAGGTCCCCTCAAGCCAACATAGGTGGTCTTGTAACTTTTTCAAAACCCAATTTACAATGTGATCAACCAGTTTCGCTTCGTCATTGAATCATATTCACATTAAAATAAATAATAAGAAACACCAAAATAATTTTAGAGGGTTATATACCCATTAATACAACAAATGAATCAAAACTCATATGGACATGGAGAGTTGGAGGTATCAAACATTGAAAGTGCCATTTTTTCCTACAACTTCAGAAAGAGCCTCTCTCCACTTTTCAATAGTGTTAAATTCAAATGTTTTCTTCTTTTGGAAGCTACACAATAATTGGGAATACACTCCATCATCTCTCTTTGTCCGTCGAAGTTGTAAAGGCTTGACACTATAGATGATGGGAACCATGGTTGAGTATGATTCTGGGTTCTTCATTGAGTCCAACCTGAGCATGAGTTGATTAAGACACCAACTTAACCCTACATATCCGGGAGAGAAAATTCATAGATGGATAGGGGCTTTTCGAATAGTGCCTTGCGTTTTAGAAGTTAACTTGTCTTCCCCTT
This sequence comes from Pinus taeda, assembly GCA_000404065.3. Classification (NCBI taxonomy): domain Eukaryota; kingdom Viridiplantae; phylum Streptophyta; class Pinopsida; order Pinales; family Pinaceae; genus Pinus; species Pinus taeda. The sequence continues at coordinate 111,144 of APFE031564483.1, forward strand.
AGAATTCTAGGTGGTTAAAAAACACTCGCAGTTCTGATGAACTCATTTGAGTAACTCGATACTATATGTAGTACAAGGTTAACAACCATTGTGGAGATCAGATCAAATGGAACACATAATAGTCATCCTTTGGCACTTCCATCCCTTGAACAAAAGCCATTAAAGAATACCTACTAGATTCAACTTCATCTAGAACCATGCTTCCCATGGTTGGTAACATGGACCATAGAGGAGAAGAAATATTTCAAGAGTGTGAGGGTGACCCTCAAATGAATAAACTTTTTCCCCTTATTCTATCTCAAAATCCAATATATAAGGTAAGCTCAACCAAGCACCATGACACACTAAAGCCCCCTATCTACCCATGTGTTCGATCTTTCCTTCATAATATTCGACATGCCCTAGGGCAATCGTCACTATATTTGAATAGTTGTAACCTCATTATTTCTTGATGTTTTCAAGGTCAAGGTTGTTTTCATAGTTATCAGTGTCTAACTCCCATATAAGAACCCCCCCCCTCCCTTTCAAATGGTGATGAGAAATGGGATGATTGGGGTGATACTAGTGCAGGAGCCTCCAGACATTTTCAATCAGATTGTATTACCAAGATTTCATGACAGAAGTTGCCTGCATGGTGTAAACTTCCATTGAATACTGGACAGAGCAGAAGAGCAGGGGTGACTCTGAAGGAATAAGTATTCCTTCAACGTCTTGGCCTAGCTGCTGGTTGAGAGTGCAAATAATCAGGACAAACGGATGAATATAAGAGGCATTCTTATGTATGATTATTGACTTATGCTAGGAACAGTTGCAAAGGGTTGCATGGAGTGAGTGTTCACACTGGGAAGTAGACATTGACTGATGGTCCTATGCAATGTTTTCGATCGTGTTTGCTACTTCCGAATTCCATTTAGCCTCCTCGGTCCTCAGGGAATACAAGCTGAATGGAAAAAATGTGGAACCAATATGTATATATTTCTAGCAAAACCTGGATAAATTTTATAAGTAGGGTTTTGGTCAGAGCTCCTTGTTCCACATCAACCAGATCCAAAAATAACACAATGCTACTACTCTTTTATTTTTTCTTCTTAAAAATAAATGTGGTCTCTCCATAGGCTAAGAAAGCAATAACGTTTAGACAAGTAAGACTTCTACTAATTCGTTAATGGAAGAGAAATAATGGCACAAAATTTGAATGAAAATATCATTATTAATATTATTCTAAGAGTTTTTTAATTTCTTATTATTTTATTGGTTTTTGCATTTCTTGGGTTTTTAATTTATTGGGACAAATTTTTATTAGTTTTTTAATTTCTTAGGTTTTTAATTTATTTTTTAATTTCTTAGGTTTTTAATTTATTGGGAAAAATTTAGCTCCTTCACTTTTAATTGTGGTTAGAGGCTTTCCAACCTTTATGGTAGAGATGCTGCCATGTTAGCTAAAAGTTTAATGTCTTGTTAAACATTTTGACTCGCTAAAAAAAAATGAAAAAAGAAAGCCTAGCATAATAGAGATGTTGTAGTGTTTTGTTAAACATTTTTACCCAATAAAAATAAAACTAAATAAAATTAAATGTAAAATTAATTATAATTAATAATTAAACTACCCTAGATCCATCTTAACTTCAAATCTACCAAGCACCGAGAGAGAGCAAATAACTTGAGATGCAAATCTCTTTTAGAGAGAAAATAAATTTGATCCCTCTAAGTTCTTGGTAGATCTATAATTGAGATGGATCTTGGTTGGTATAAAAGTAAGTTAGGATTACTTAAAAAATATATAGAAGAATAGAGTAAGAGAGAGGTGTTACAATGTTAAACTTTTTATTTTATTTTAAAACATTCCTATAAATTATAAAAATCTAGTCTTTATTTAAGCATGCTATATAATTATAAAACTTTAGTCATTGCATAGCATTGAGAAAATTTTCTAGTTAAGCATAACGATCTATGCTTAACCAACATGTTTTAATTGAACCCAAGGGAAGCACCTTATATTATAAAAAATGTTGAAATGTTCATTTAGCGGTAAGTAATACTACATCATCACCACCCAACGATAGGTAACATTCTCCCACCTCCTTTATGCCAAGCACTCTTAAGCAACTAACCAAGCCAGTATAGAATTGTGTCGTCTCCATCAAGGCCAGCCCCTTGTAGTCCTCAACGATAATGTGCCTAATGGAAACAAGATTCCACTTACATTTCACTAATAAATGATGTTTCCTTTCCATGGCTAACACATTATTTAACACATTGCCAATTTACATCATCCTCCCCTAAGCTTGTGTTGCAGTGATTTGTCAATTATCAACCCTTGTTAAGGGGATCTCCTAGTCCACACCAAACTAGTACACCATCTTAGTTGTCTCATGAAATAATATAAGTAACTCACAAAGTATACCAAACATATAAACTCATTGTCCACTCTTTGTCATGTTTACCTGACATGCCATCCATTTTTCCATTTCTAATGGCACCTCAAATAAGATCCTTGCATTCCCCCCCCCCCCACTTTGATTGTTGTCATCTTCATCAACATGCATGCTTATATAATGGAAAGGGCATTGATGGGAAGATACACTTTGTAATTTTGCATTTAAACATGGTGTTGATACCATTTGTCATGAGGGTAAACTTTTCAATATAGTTAAGCATCTAATACCACTCAAGAAGCCTAATTGTTTTATGGCATTGACGTGACTTTACTAGTTGTGCATGAACATCAACCTCTTGTATCACTCAACCTATGCCTTGCCAACATGTCTTAACCAAACCCAAGTTAGGCACCTTGAACTATAGGAAATTTGTAGTGCTTGTTTCATTATAGGTGATGTTGTGTCATCACCACCCACACATAAACAACCTTTCACTACCTCCCTCAAGCCAACACACTTGAATAACTAACCACCTACTGTAAGACAATCTTGTCTCCATATATACAAACTTCTCGTAGTCCTCTAAAGGTCATGTACCTAGTGGTAACATGCTTCCACTTACCTTCAATACACTCATCAACGATGTTTCCCTTCCATGGCTAACACACTATCAAACACATTTCCAAATTATGTTATCCTTTAATGGTGAATTTGTGATGCAACACTTCATTGATCATCCATCCTTCATCCTCCTAGTCCACACCAAACTAGTACATCATCATAAATGTCTCAGGGATCATAATTGTGAGAGGGCCATGAGGGCTATGAAACATATAAACTAGTCATGCACCCTTTATCATGTTTTCTTAGCATGTTATATAGGATAATGTTTCCAATGGCACTTCGAGGAAGGTCCTTACATTCTTCCCAACTTGAATTGTTAACATCCTCATCAATACAAACCTGTTAGCTTCTCCAATGAAATGGGTGTGGATAGAAGAACAATTCCAAAAATTTTGCATTCAAACATTGATTTAATACCATTTTTCATGGGGCTAGAATTTTTATTGCACTTGAGTGTCTAATACCACTCAAAGAACATGCTCACCAAGCATCTTCAACATGACCTTACTACTAAGCATGACCACCAATCACTTGTATCACATGTGTTGCACTTAACTGCCATGTCCTAAATAAAACTAGGCTAGGTACCTCAAACTATGTGAAACATTGTAGTTCTTATCTCACTCTAGGTACCTCAAACATGAAGTAACCCTCAAACAACCACATATATACTCTTTAAGGGATATTTATATTTACACTTGGATATGGGAGCCTGACATGTTATTATACATAAAGAGCCACAAGAATTCTTAGTATGCATGGTTTTATAATAATAATGTGTGCACATTCTAAGAATGTGAATGCACGATTAGAATTTGTGCATATTTTTGTAATGCATGTATATGGTTTTAGATTAATCTAGATTCATATTAATTAACCAAGTTTATATCAACATACTTTAAATTCAAATTAATAAAATCATTGTCTCTGTGAATTTAGTGACTTAATCAACCATGGTATGTAACAACACCAAAAAACCCCCACAACAAATAGTTTGTCATCTCTCTAAGATGTGAGGAACAAATTCTTATTAACCCTTCAAACCATTTATAGTAGTTGCAAACTCTCTTTTTGTTCCTCCTTCCAAAGGGTGTATAAAACTATTATATATTGTAAAATTATAATGTATATTGTATAAAACTGTTATAATTTTAGCATTATAGATGGATTCATAGACCCCTTTAAGGGGGTCATTGAATCCATCTACCTAAAATTAAACATTGTATATGGATTTAGAGACCCCCTTAAAGGGGTCTCTAAATTTTAACACTCTAGATGGATTCATAGACCCCTTTGTCTCTAAATTTTGACATTGTAGATGGATTCAAGGGTCTCTAAATCGATATGCAATGTTACAAATTAGTGAAATGTAACACTTTAGTGTCAAAATTTCAATTTTCCATTTCCGGAGCAACAAAATTATAAATGACCAGCATAAATGACATTCATATACTTGTTGTACTTGTTAGTTGGTCATATTTTTATTGTTGGACTATATTAGCCTTTTATCTTAATCATTTTTTATTTTGTCACTTTTTTTTTTTGTGTAAGTCAGAGTATTATATTATATAACAACATAGTGTACAAAAATTCTGCCTTGGCAGATAGAAAACAGGGAAGAGCCAACCACCATGACTAAATTGCCTGATGCACACCACGCAGGGCGGCAATGGCTAACCCTATTTGTAAACTTCGCAAGTGTCGTGACATAGCAGACCGAGACATTGACATAGGTATGCCCAGAAAAGGCTATAAGGAGCCGAAAACACATAGAAGGAGTCAAAAAAGAGCATAGGAACAGGGGCTAAGATTATATATACTTGCCCAACAGACCGAGGGTGTCCAGGCCCATCTGTGTTGCATGGGTATTCACCCTGGCTTGCATTGCCGCCAGAGCATTTTCACCCTGCTCCGTCGCAGTTGTGGGCTGAGGGGTTCCAGGGCCCTGGTTGATAGTATCTTTCAGTAATCTAATTAACAGAGTGAGCTTGCGGTCGACGATATGTATGGCGTCCTGCACTTTGGTGATGCGGCTGTCTAGTGCATTGTTGTAGTCGAGGATCTTGGCCATCTGTGCCTCCGTTAAGTTCACTTCAGTGACGATCTTCGGCCTCTCCTTTTCAACAGACTCCAGCGCTTTGGCGATGAGCGTCTTTGTGCGCCAGCTTTCCACTTTGGTCCTCACAAACTGAGTGGCCCTCTTAGAAGGGGTGCCTGGATCTTTCATCCAGTCCACTTTTGCAGCAACATCCTCCTCCGTGCGTCCTTGCTCTTCCTGCTTGACCTTGTCTTCCAGCTCCGCCACCTTGCGCTTGTGCTTGGCATTAGCTCTGGTTTCATACCCTCTCTGCGTGTCAGTGAAGTCCTGATTAGCAGCAGCGCAGCGACTACCACCCGCGTCCATGATTATCCCTCTATATCTTCTCCCACTACAACAATTATCGCTAACAGTCTTGTTCTCAGCCCTCTCTTGATAAGTTGTGGGAAAAACAGGGTTGAGATGTCTTGCTTTATAGCTTCTCCGATTGTGAAATTTCCAGAGGATGGTCTTTGTCCCGCTCATGCTTTGGGAACAGATGCCATAAATGGGAATTAGGTTTGCACAGGCGAGGCCGTTGTAGGTTGAATTAAGGAAGGAGTGGCTGCTCATGACTTGATTACCTTTATGCCAAGTGTGTTGTACGGTTGAAAGATCGTTATGGTTATTGGATGTGGCGGGGGTGCACTGTATATCAGCCTACCGATTCCTCCTGCGCTTAGCTTCGATCCCCTCTACTTCTTTAAGGTGTGTCATAAATGCTTTAGGTACCTTGCCATACGATTTCCTGTCAAATGTTATGATTTGGCCCTTGCTGATGCAGTTGGTTCGATGAATTGAAACGTGAAGATCGATCCTTGTGCTGGCATGCCGCCACCAGGATGTCCCCTGTCCTAGTCGTCCTGTCATTCCATTACTGTGGTCATGATTATTGCTGATGCCGATGATCTTCTCATTCCGGTGCCTGGCTCTGGGGCCGTCACCCCTTAGGATGAGTCGGCTTGGATAGTGTCCTTTTCTGCCAACTGTGCACATGTCACCTTGAGGATTGGGCAGTTTACGTCCTGCCAACAGCTGTTCGTGATGAGGTGCGGTGTGTCAGCCCCGTGGTTTGCCAAGAAATCAGCTAAACCATTAGCCTTTCTTCTGATAGATTGGAATACAATGCCTCTCAGATCTGCTACCAATTCCGCTATACTCTCAGTGGCTTTCGCCAGTCTCCAATGTTTGGTTACTTTACTGGTGTGAGTTCCTGCTTGAAGGCGCTTTGCCGCAGAGATTGCTAAAGAAGAATCCCCCTCCACTATGAAATTTCAGTGTCTGAAGGATCTGAGAATATTTAGACCTTGCTCCAGCGCTGCAAATTCTGCTTCATTGTTCGTGCATTCCCCCAACGACCTGCAAAAAATGTGGATGATATCTCCTTTGTGATTTCTGATGGATCCTCCGATTCCTTCTATACCTGGGTTACCCCTCGAAGCTCCATCAAAATTCAATTTGAGGCAGGCTTCCGGTGGCAGTTGCCATCTGTGAAGTTGGGAAGAGGGTTGGGTTCTGTCTCCCCGGAGGGAAAAATGCTGGAGGCTTCCAGTTGAAATTTCTTTAAAATGCGTAAGTCCTTTCCCGTTGGTTTATCATTTGAATCAATTCTACATTTTGCCTGAACCAGCTGTTTGATATTGATTAGTATGGATTCTTTTGCGCATTCAATGTTACGGTTCTCTTCTGTGAAGATTCGTCGATTCCTTTCTTTCCATATTGTCCAAGTGATGAATCCTAGGGTGCATTTCCATATGCTTTCCACTCTGTTGATACTAGAAAAATTCCTTCTCCAGTTGGTTATAGAATCCTGAATGGAGTCCCTATTCCGATCCGCATCTTCCATTATTGCTTCCATCCAAAGCCATAACTGGGATGCCCACTCATAGGAGTTGAAAAGGTGATTCATTGTTTCCTCCTCCTGCAGACACATGGGGCATCTCGATGGTCCCTGAAATCCTTTTCTCAGTAGGTTCTCCCATGTTAGAGTCTTCCTCTGCATAAGAAGCCATAGAAAAGTTCTAATTTTCGGCCATTGAAAATTATCCCAGACTTTGTCGGCCCATGGCATGGTGTCAGGCTGTTCTTCTCTTTCTATGATGCTTCTTGCTTCCTTGAGTGAGAATTCCCCATTACCTTTCGAGCCCCATATGAGCTTGTCATTTTAGCAGCTATTCTAATCTTTCTTTTGAGAATTTGTTGGTTTAAATCTTGGATAGTGTCATGAGGCACTTCGTCGTGGTCTGGGTTAAAAACTTTCCATTCTCTCCACTCCGGGTCTTGACTGGATGGGTTCCAATAATGGTTGGCTTTGCTATGGCCTTCTGTTTGGTTGGTTAGCTTTAAAGGTCGGAGGGCAGGGGATTCTAATTTCAGGGATTGCTGCCAAGCATCCTCCCAGAAGAGAGCTTGTGTGCCATTTCTAATTTCCCAGAAACTATGTTCCTGGACAATGCTTCTGTTGGCTTGAGCATGATTCCATATAGGAGATCCATTGGGGGATTCCTGCATTCTTATAAGATCCAGATCACACCCAGTCGGCCTGTACTTCTCCTTCCAAAGAGTGGCCCATGGAAGGGTTGTGTTTGCAATCCACTTCCACCAAATTTTGGCTCCGCTAACTCTATTAACTACTAAGGGATCGACCAGATTCAGGCCTCCCCTGTTCTTAGGTCTACATAGTTTTTTCCAGGCCACCAACGACCACTTCCTCTTCTCATTATTTCCACTCCATAGGAAAGAAAGCTGGATACTTCTTATTTGATCTAAGATGCCTTTTGGAGCTAGAAGGATCGAGAGCATGTACTGGGGGATGGCCTACAAGATTGCTTTCATGAGAACTAATCTGCCTGCAAAATTCAGGGCTCTGTTAGTCCAATGCTTGCATCTCCTTTCCATGTTGGCCAGGACTTTCTCCCAATGACCCTTTTGCCAAGGTTTAAGGGTTAGGGGGGCGCCTAGATATCTGGAAGGTAAGGAGCCAATTTTAAACCCCAGTAGTCTGGATAGATGAGATTGAACAGCCTGATGAGTGTTGAAGAAGAAAATGGTTGATTTGGAAGAGTTAATTTCCATACCCGAGGCTCTGCTAAAGAGATGGAGAATATCTTTGTACTCTGTGGCTTCTTTCACAGTGGGGGTGCCATGTAACATGGTGTCATCCACGAATTGTTGATGCGTGGTGGCAGGGCAGGATCTGATAGGCTATAAACCTTTGATTTGGCCATCCGCTTTTCTCTTGGCAATTAATCTGCTTAGGCCTTCCATTAGTATGACAAACAAAAAAGGGGATAAAGGGTCCCCTTGTCTTATGCCTCTTGAAGGGCTGAAGGGCGTGGAAGGAGTTCCATTCACCAGAATAGAGTATCTCGGGGATTTAATAAGCGCTAAGATCCATTTGATCCATGGCTTGCTAAAGCCAAAAGCGTCTAAAATTGCTTCCAGGTAAGTCCAACTCACCTTTTCATAAGCTTTGGATAGGTCCAACTGCATTAGCATTCCAGCTGCTTTCCTTGAATGAAGAGAGTGAATCATCTCCTGGGCTAGCAAAATGTTGTCTAGAATCTACCTTCCTTCCACGTAGCCTGACTGTTCTTGCGAGATGATGCCCGGGAGGATCATCTTCAACCTGTTGGCAATAACTTTTGATATTATCTTGTATATGACATTGCAGAGGGCTATTGGTCTGAACTTTTCCGGAGTGTTGGCCTCCTCTACTTTGGGAACCAGAGCAATGAAGGTTGAATTGAGATATTTAAGGATAGTTTTAGATCTTCTTGAGTCTTCCACAATCTCCCAAATATCGTTCTTGACAATTTTCCATCAGGCTTTGTAGAAATTTATGGTGAATCCATCTGGTCCCGACGCTTTGTCATTAGGCATGTTCCTGACTGCTTCCTCAACTTCTTCCATACTGATCGTCTTTCTTAGGGCCCAATTCTGCTCCTTTGTGATTGAGTTGGGAATGGAATTGGTTATTTCTTGAATGGCTGCCTCCTTGTTGATCTCCGGTTCTCGTGCTATGTTGCTGAAGTGATTTGAAAGTAGAGCTAAAATATCCGTATGATTTCTGAGGATTTCGCCTTCACTGTTCTTCAGCTCCAGGATTTTGTTGGCACTTCTGTAATCCATGGCCGATCTATGGAAAAATTTAGTATTTTGCTCTCCTTCCTTTAGCCAAAGAATTCGAGATTTCTGTTTCCATAATGCCTCTTCCTGCTTACATCTATTGTGCCATTGTTGAGTGAGCTCTTTCTCTTGTGCATAAGATTCCTCATCTTTGCAGCCTTCCATCCCGTCCTTGTGAATTTGTTCCAATTTGTGTTCAATGATTGCTTTTTCCTGAAAAATATTCCCAAAGATTGTTTTGTTCCAGTCTTTTAATTTCGATTTGATGTTTTTTATTTTTTTTGCAGATTGAACATTTTGGAACCTTCTTCATTTAAAGGTTCTGACCACCACTTTTCCACCATGGTGAGGAAATTAGGGTGTTCGATCCAAAACTTTTCGAATCTGAAGGGCTTGTTCCTGGGGGTTCTTGGAACCTCGACTATGAGAGAGATCGGCCAGTGGTCCAATCCTCCACTTGGGAGTATGCTTGACTCCATGATCTTTCCATCTAATAATAAGTTCTTCGAAACTAGAAAGCGATCCAGTCTTGAGGAAATCAGCCTTTCACCCCCCCTTCTGTGTTCCAGGTGAATTTACCTTGTTTGGGGTAGACATCCACTAATCTTGCATTATCAATAAAGTCTTTGAACTGTTCTCCATCCCTATTAAGCTTCCGGAGCCCTCCTTTTTTCTCCAGGAGGGAGGTGATCATATTGAAGTCCCCTCCCAGGATGAAGTTTGCATTAGGGTGTCTATCCATGAATTTATTTAAGGATTCTAGGAATACAAGTTTATCTTCTAACCTTTGAGGACTGTAGATATTGATGCAAAGGAAAGAGGAAGAGTTACCTGTAGGTTGCATCTCCATGGCCAAGTAGTTCTTGCTGGCTTCAGCTGCTACGACCTGATAGCGTCTGGTGTCCCAAAAGGTTGCTAAGCCTCCTTCGCACCCTTTGCTTTCTATCTCTAGGACTTCAAAGTGTCTTCCTAATTTTATTCGTAGCTTTTCTATGAGAGCTTTGTTGCACTTCGTTTCTTGTAAAAATAGCATATCTGGATTATTTTTTTCCATCTGTCTCTTTAGTATCCTTTGTTTATTTTGGCTATTCATCCCTCTAGCGTTCCAGGATACAATCTTCATAATTAACTAGATTTTAGGAAGGACGGGTACTCACTTAACTACTTTATCTGACCAGCATTGATCAAGATCTCCCCCAGCTCCTGCAGTTGTTCTCCATTTGATTTGCGGCCTCTGCGGCGTTTGTGTACTGAACCAGAGATTTTGCCTAGTGATGCTTTGTGTTCAAGGTTACCTCCTTTAAAGATGCCTAATTTGTGCTTCTGTTTCTCTATGATTTCTTTTTGCCGTGCTATGAAGAGGTCCTTGACCTTCCTTATCTCTTCCTCCGGTGCTGTTTCAATCCCGTTGGCTTTCCATTTGTCCACAAGTGTTGTTAGGTCTAAACCTTCCATTGCTAGTGTTTCTTCTAGCTCCTGATCCTCACTTCCCGCTTCACTAGTTCACATCTCTGTTTCGTAGTCCGACCCCTCTGTTATGTCTTGCATTTGGACTTCATCGCTGGGAATTCCTGTCATTTTACCTTCCGCTGGGGGTTGTTCCTGTCCTTCTTGCTCTGCTTCCTTATTCGTGGGGTTCTTTTTTTCCTCCGAGTCAGTCTCCAGGTCTAGATATTCAAAAGGATTACTGAAGAGGTTTTTCCTTGTGTCTCCTCTAATATTCCTTCTTCTGTTGGCCCTTTGCCTGTACTTTGGTTTGATATAGTTATTTTTGTCTTTGTTGTTCTGGGTTTTGTCTTCTTCTACTTCCTTTCTGTTCAGAGGACAGTCCCTTATTAGATGTCCATGCTCATGACATTTCCGACACCTGAAGGGTATTTGTTCATAATCTAACGCTTGAAAATATTCTTCATCCCTGTACTCCAGCCATACCCCTTCATGGAGTGCTCCAGATACATCCATTTCGACACAGATTCTTGCACAAGAAGTGTATCTTTTTTGCAGAGTAGCTTCCGATGCTTTGACAAACGTTCCTAGCTTATCCCCTATTTCCTTTAAGGCAGTCAACCCCCAGTAATCTATCAAAAGAGAGAAGAGTCTTATCCATACCGGGACTTGAGTGAAAGATTCTTTTTCCGGGACGAAGTTCGGCTGCCAGGGTCTCATATATAAACCTGCTGAAGCTAGAAAATACGGGCCACCCTCGAAAACCTTGTCTTTATCTTCAATGCTAGTAAATACTACAGTAAAAAACCCTCTTGTGCCTAGATGTAACTGCACATCTCCTTTTGGTTTCCACATCTGCCTTATCCATTGGCAGAGAGTCCTCTCAGTTGGCAAGATTCCCATGAATTTGCAGATGATGGCATGTTCAGCCATGTGCTCCCTGTAGGTCTGGATTTCCGGGTCAGAGATTGTCACCCATAGACTGTCAATTTTCTTTGGCTTACAGGCACTGCTAGTGGGCTGGTGTCTGTTGGGAGGTGCGCTGATTCTCCCTCCTTCTCTGGTTGCTTCTTACTGTTGTCTTTTTGTTCTTTGTCTGCTTGCGGTTCAACTTCCTCCTTTCCTGAGGGCTAAAACTTTGCAGCGGTTTCGTCTCGATTGCTTCCCCTATTCTACTCCTCTGAGAACCTGACTTCTACAGAGAAAACAGTCTTGTCAGACATCATTGGTGTCTTCTCCTTTTTGTCTTTGCTATTAAGCAGTGAGTTGTTCTGACCCTCTATTCTGACTCCTTCCTTCATGTTTTGATGTCATTTCTGCAGGATTACCTGCTTGAAGGTAGGGGTCCCACTGGACCCCTCTGCGCCCATCCAGTCCAACAGCAAATGCCCCTTTCGAAACAGTGCTGCTAGTCTAGATTAGTGGTTCTCCAGGCCTGTTACAAACGCTGTCAAGGCAGAACCCTAGATCAATACCTAAACCCTAACGGTCGCCATGAGAGCTCCGCTGCGCATCTTTCCACTTCTATATAATTATCTTGTCACTTATTATATAGTCATATATTTAATTCCTGGACTAAATTAGTCATTTAGGTTAATTGTTTTTATTTGGGTCACTTATTATCTAGTAGTATATTCTATTCCTAAACTAAATTAGTCATTTAAGTTAGTCATTTTTTGTTGGGTCACTTAAAATTTCTTAAATTTAGTACTAATTCACTTGAAATAATTGAGGTGACTAAGTTTTTTAGTCATATAGTCACTAATATCTCATTTTGTACTAGTGTTTTGATGAAAGAAAGGATGACATGATTGACATGAAAGTGATGGATGGTTGATGCCCTAAAAAGATGAAGGCTCCATACTATTTAAAGATAAAATTCATAACATCAAATGGAGGAGTGCTACAAGAAGTTGAAGGTCCCATTAATAAAAATTTGTTGCTGGAAATAGGTCCCTAGTTGAGAGGGAGTCTAGAAACAAGTTACTAACTTGGTAGAAACTTGGAAGGAAATTCCTAAGCCAAGAGGGAGATTAGATACATTCCTTCCGTAGGAATGAGTACATTCCTTCATTGGAATAGGTATATCCTCCCTAATTAAGAGGGAGATATAGACACATGATTATTGTATTCACTTAGGAAGATATAATGGACGATTGGGTAAGCGTATGGAATTTGAGACTATATAAGGATGAAGTAGGGCATCCAAGATAAGAGGAGTCATGAAGGAACAATATTCTTTGAGGAATGGGAATCCATGATCAGAATAGTCCTGAAGGAACATACCCTATGAACACCAGGGTGGGGTATGATCCTGGAGAGACAATGATGAAGGTGTCTATAAATCATTAGCTTTTCCAACATTGTGCTCTAATCTTGTGGAGAGAAAGAGTTGCTATTAAAGGCCTTATTATGTGACAATGTTGGAATGCTGCTATATAGATGGGTTACCAATCCAACTCTTCTTATGATAATTCTTCAGATTGAGAATGTCCAAGTACCATAAATGAATACCTCCCTAGTTAAGAGGGAGTGTTGAAATATGTAACTAGGTTCAGTCTTCATAATGACATATGTAATGTTGATTTAATGTATTCAATGTAAAAATAAAAATAAATTTATTATTATTGTTCTTGAGGCAAGAGTTTCGTGCTCAAAGGAAACTTATTGTAGGCCAAGCTCCCAGATCTTCTAGGATTTTTCATTGAGTCTATAAAGTCAAAAGAGTCACTGTCATGTATGAATAACCATTCTTGGGCATGTTACATAATTTTAGAAAAAATATTTGAGTCAAATAAGAGTCAAAATACCCTCTAAGACCATGTCAATCATGCAATCATCCAGTTAGCCTCAGGACATGCCAAGTTAGCCTAATAGGAGGCTCAAGGAAACCTATATATAGGGAAATTGGTCTCATTTGGATACACTTCACTCTCACACACAACTTCAATCATAGGATACGGAGAAGAACAAAAAAGAGGAAGACAAAGAGGGAGGAAAAGTTGAACTATTTTGGATTTGTTTCTCAGCTACTTCTCTCCACATGTGTGAAGGAATTAGGGCACATATTGTTGCAATGAAATTGAGTTGCAAAAGTGAAGTTAGGTCATCAAGAAGAATAACAAAGAAAATAAGTTGCAATTTCTGAGAAAATTGAAGTTCCAGTTTCTAGGCAAGTCAAAGTTGCAATTTCTGGGCAAGTCGAAGTTGCAGTTGCAGTTGCTGAGTAGGTCGGAGTTTCTAGAAAGAGAATCTATTCAAAGATGAAACATTGACTTGGCCTTGGAGGGGTTCTTGGTCAAGGGTTTAGGTCTTGGAATTTTTCAATTGAATATTCTATAAGAAGAATAATTTTGGTGGGTTTTCCTCTAAAGTTGGAAAGGTTTTGGCCTTGGACGATTGCCTACATATTGTGTCATTTGTCTTATTTTTATTTATGTTTTGGTAACTTATTGATGAAGAAAACACTAATAAGTAACAAGTAAAGAAGAATTTAATTAAGAAAATTAAAAATACATCATGAACACTTATCATTGCTAGAGAAATCATCTAATCTCTCTACCCTAGATTTCTCAACAGGGTATTGTTTACTATAGGTGGAAAAACTATTAGTTGGCTTTCAAAATTCCAAAACATTATTTCACTTTCACCAACGAATGCAGAGTATGTTGTTGCTACAAAGGCTAGTAAAGAAATGATTTGGTTACAAAGGATTATGGATGAATTGGGCAAGAATTAGGAGATGGGAAGGTTATACAATGACAAAGAGAGTGTCAATAATCTTGCAAAGAACTCGACTTTTCATTCCAAGACTAAAAATATACAACTCAAGTACCATTTCGTACAGTCATTGTTGGAAGATGGACAATTGAAGTTGGAAAGGGTACACACTCGCCATAATCCTACAGACATGTTAACAAAAGTTGTACTCAGGGAGAAACTAATATTTTTCTAAGTTTAAATTAGTGTTAAAGTATGATGGTGAAGATGAGAAACAACTAGGACCAAGTGGATTTGTTTTCCAGTAGTGAAGAAAAAATGGAGTTTATATAATCAGTCTACAAGTGGGAGATTATTGGATGTGGAGCTTTATTATCTTCTTGATCCAGAGGTCTTAGCCACGTTGGACCCCAATTCCTAAACAGGGTGACAAATCCCCATGTATGCTATTCCTCATGTGGATCCATAAGGGGAGAAAACTACTTTTAATGAGAATCCCCCTAGCAGGGTTTTGGGGGCAGCACACTCGAAGCTAAAAATAGATGAAAAATGTCATTATAAAATATTGTAATTTCATAGTCAATCTGGGTCATTCATTAGGCAGATGATGTGACAATAAAAGTTATGTTAATTTAGTTATTTTTTCCCTAGAAGTAAACCCTCAGTTTATATGACGAAATTGTATTGCAACTGTATATTATTATTTTGAGAGAGAGAGAGAGAGAGAGAGAGAGAGAGAGAGAGAGAGAGGAGGTTATGTGAGAGGGAAGAGGAAATTGCAACGGATCTATTGTAGGTTGTATCCCTTCATTTTGTTGGATAATATAAAAGGAAGGACTCACAATTTCTTCATGGGCGTAGACAAAATTGGGTGAACCACGTACATCTATGTCTCTCTTATTTTATGCATTTCTATATTTGTGTTTCCACAATATTTTATGTATTTAATTTCTCTATTAATTAATTTCTAACATGCCAAGTCCAAAGAGAGGGGTGTTGGAAGCACATTTTAGGCTTTTGAGTAAGGTAGGAGTCAAATGAAAATCATCCCCTAGCTCATCGTTATGGAATGCATCAAACAAAAATGTGCATCATATTTAATCATCCATACCAACCTCTATTTGATTGTCTCCATTGCCAACTTGTGATGAAGAACTACTATTGTTGTAGTCATTCCTAATTGGTGAATCTATACATAGTGGGAACTGAATAGGTGGTTGATTCAACAATTATTTGTATTATTTGTCTCTAAGTCTTGCTCTTAATGCAACTTTCTCTCGATTTGAAATTTCAGTGGGGTTCACTGGAAGATGACAGGTGGGTCTCTTATCATCACTAGAATCCTAATTTCAAAAAATATTGAACGCCATGTTGTGACTTATTTTTAGCTATGCAATTTATTTCTAAATTCTATAGTTTTCAAAACAAAAAAATAAGTTAATTTTATTAGCATTTTGTAATAAAGTCAAGCATACATTAAAATGCCACATTAATCTAGTATAGGTGCAAATAATTTGTTCAAATTCCTCTAAAACATTGTCACCAATGAAGTTATCATTCGAGCAGTTTTTAACGCTCTAGATCATAGCCAATCAAATCAATGTACAATAAAGAATTGTGGAACCCCCCCTCGCTCCCAAAAATTAATGAAGGGGGGGGGGGGCGTGGGTTCGAAAAATGGTTTTGTACAAATTTCCCACCATGGCATGTCAGGTTCTTAAGAATTGTTGGAACCGCCTTCTCATATACGACTTACCATTGCTACCCCCCCGCAAACCACCTTCCACTCAATTCCTCCCATTGCTATCACCCCCGCCAACTTAACACATTTTCCAATGTAGCCGCCAAAATGACCCTTGCTATTTTTCCGATAAAGTTAGTAACTTAACCGTTGTGGTCTTTTATTCCATCCTACAAATGTTCCAATATTAAAGTGGTGACGCACCAAGCAATAACACCAATAACGAATATTTAATCTCATTTGTAAACCTAAATTGGCTTCCATCAATTGCACTAATATTCATCTCACCAGTGTTCACAAAAGTACTTAGTGACACCAAATCTTCAGATTGAGCAATCAAACACCTCTATTAGTTAGCAGATTACAGATTAAATTCATATTCTTATTTTCATTTCACTTTAAAATGGCTAGTTAGAAGGTGAAATCTAAGATCTTCGTTGAAAATCCTATGCTTCCCCCTATCCCTAATTTAGATGAACTCCCCCTGGTAGACACAGTTCAAAATCATGGAAACCAAATGTGAATTTGACCTGTATGAGCTACACAATTGGGCATTTCAGAAGTTTGAAGATGCTAGTGATGAATTTAGTCTTTGGGATTCCATGTTACCCCAATTCCTTTTCCCCCAACTTCATCATTTCCCTGAATTCATTACTTTGTGTGAAAATTGTTATCTGCCAAGTCAAAGAGCCATAGTTGCCTGAAATAATGAAATTATGTTGTCCATAACTCCAGAATCCATTTGCCAAGCCTTGCTGATAAACCCTTAAAGTTCTCTTCACACATTTTCAGTAGATTCCCTAATGGATATTTATCAAAAAATTACTTTTTAGCAATGAGCCC
Source organism: Pinus taeda (assembly GCA_000404065.3). NCBI lineage: Eukaryota > Viridiplantae > Streptophyta > Pinopsida > Pinales > Pinaceae > Pinus > Pinus taeda. The sequence continues at coordinate 128,101 of APFE031564483.1, forward strand.
ATATTTTAGAATCATTTTTTCCTGAAGGTTCATAATTTCCCCAAAACAATCTACCATATTATTCAACTACCTTTCCAGAAATGTCCATATAGGTTATTTATATGGTTTTTTGTCTCTTAGGCTGCCAAAGTGATCAATGGTTCATGAATTTATATTAGGATTTATGTCAATATTTCCATCTGGTAAAAATACCTCTGTCCTTTTCTATTTTAGCTAGTTTATTTCATATGTCATTCATGAACAATTTTCAAAATTTAGTGCGAAGGGATCTTTCAAGCATCAATCAATATTTGTGTATTTATTTTTATATGATTAGTTTGAAATATTTAAAATTCCTCTCAAAAATCTTGATTTGTAGGGAAGGTTGCAGTCTGTCATCCACTAGACTTCATTGGTTAGAAGAAATTCAAAATAGTATTCTTTTAGTGATTTGTAGATTAGTTTTTATACTTGTCATTGTATCTCCTTAGCAGTGGTGTAATTCCCATAATATCAACAAATATTAAAAGAATTATGCATCTCAATGGACAATCAAAGGCGGGATATTTGTATTTATATCATAATTTTACATAAATCAAAGTTTATGGTTGTGAATTTACACCATATAAACTACCATGTTTTGTGCCAATGAGGATTTTTTCCCTAGAGTTTATAAGGTAGAGAATGAATATGGATGAAATTCATTTTGTATCTAGGAAACAAAAATCCCAATTCAAGTTGAAAGTTCAAGTTGGTCCATTCATAGTAAACACCAGAGATGTAGACAAGGAGGTTGAGAGTTTATTGAGACACATGAATTTAAAGTTAAGTTTCAGATGACCTTATGACCCTTTGGGAGTGATCTCATCAATTAGAAGTGAAGAAAAGTCATCTCCTTATATGCATATATTGAAACCAGAAATTGAACAGTATGTAAATTAGGAAGTATGGGAGGAGAACACTTTGTAAGAAGTTAAAGAGAAGATTTCTAGCCAAACAACATTAGAGACTCTAATACTGAAAGAAAAAGAGTTAAAGGGACCAACTGAGATTGCAGGTTTTAACCCTATATAGAAACTACTTGCAAACAAATTCTTAAAAATAGAAAATATATAAATGGCAAGAATATAAAACAAATACATAGATATTTCCCCTAGATCCCAAAACCGAGACTACCAGATTGATTTTTCATTATATTCCTTTCAATGTTATAAGACATATATATACATCTCAAAGCATTCATAAACCCAAATCCATTAACCCTGGAATAGAACATAATCATAGTTCCCTTGACCAGATCTACAAAATAACTTGGGCAGAAAACCATCATGCCCAAAACCATGTGTGAAACCCATGCAGAAAAACATAGGTAGGTCCACCCACATAATGTAGTAGGTGAGGCTAGTCATGGAAATAATATAACACACACCCAAAATTGGGATTATGTCCCCTACTAGTTCAAGTGCTAAGACACCGAAGTTCAAACATTTCAAAAGAAGAAAGAAAATAATTATAGAGGAAGAATCGTTAGAGGTCAAAGATACTGAGGTATCTACAATAGTTGGGTTATCAAGTGAGCCTATGTTTTCTCTACATCAAACTAAATAAATAATTCATGATACACCTGCTTCCCATTCTTCTAGTCAACAAAGTATCTTTGCTAGGTTCCGAGAAATGAAGAACAAGAATGAAATGTTAAAGACTGCTACATATTATGAGTTTTGGAATCATGCCTCTACTATTCAAACTAGACTATTCTCTACATTGGACCCTGACAAAGGAAAATTTCAATTGTCATTTTTTGAGCCAAACGTTCGAGTTCCTAAAAGTGCAAAAGATTACAAAACTTCAATATTTTTTTTCATACATGACAAGTTCATCCCATAGATCAAACTGAACTACACAAACATAATGGTGAGATGATCTATTCATATTTAACAATATCTACCATGGCAACTTCAAACATGAAATCTTATCTAAATAATATGTTGGGTTGTGTTATATTGTTTCCACGATTAGCCCATGTAGTTAACTGGGGGGTTAGAAGGGGGGCAGAGCACCCCCTTCATTGCACCGATTACGTAAGTGGGGAGAGTCACAGGGGGGTTGAGGGGTGCAGGTAACCTATATTAGGTTGGGCGGACCTACCTATGGTTTTGTGCATGTTTTTCGCACATGGTTTTGGACGTGATGGTTTTCGGTCCATGGTTTTGGACGCGATGATTTTTGGTTCATGGTATTGGATGCTTTAGCATGTATAAATATGTATTGTAACATTGAAATGAACATAATGAAAAATCAAGCTGGCAATATCAGTTTTGGGATCCAGGGGAAAATCTCTTTGTATACGTGTTTTATGTGTTATGCTCTCACATTGTTTATTTTCTGTGTTTTAGAATTTGTATGCAAGGAATCTCTGTACGGGGTTAAAACCTACATAATATTCATACTCAACTCAAATGATAAAAGATGTCATCTTTAGCTAAATATACTATAGTTAAATCATTAGAAGATCTTGTAATTAAATTAGGATTGGATCCTATTGATGTAAAAGGTTACTGAAGAAATTATTAAAAGTAGAAACAAAAACATCCAAGCAATAAAAAAATAGTTGAAACTACCTACAACAGATCATCCTCAAACTCAAGAAGTAGGGAAATTAGAGAAGGAGAAAGAGAACATGCTACACATGATCGTTGAAAAAAGCATTCAAATATAGAAAATGGAGGAAGATATGGAAAAAATTTTGAAAGAGAAAGAACACAAAATTAGTGCAAGAATTTCTACAATACAAACATAATTAACCAACCAAGAAGCCACTGAAAATCTGTCAAAAACTATCAGAGATTTATCATTAAAGATTGTTGAAATAGAGAAAATAAAGGCATCGTTGCAAATAATGGAAGAAAATAAACTTAAGGTAGATAATGCATACATCTCAAGAGTATAAAATAATTTCAAGCTTACTAAACAACTTGAAAAATATATGGATGTGTTAATCAATGCACAAACATTATCAGAAGCCAAGGAGAAAATTTGGATTGATATCAATTCAACCATTTCAAAATTGTGAACATCTATTGAAATTATTTTTGAACAGGAATAGTTGGTATATAAAGCAAAATCATACATAGCAGAGATCAAAGAAGAACCGGACGCAAACTTGGAGAGGCAACAAGGATCATCAATGTGTTAAACAAAAAAACTAAAGATAAGCTTGAAGATGTGGGGATTAAAGATATGACAAACATAGATGTAGAAGTCGGAAAGGTGTTAGCAAAAATATATTTGATGTTGTAGCTGGAAAACAAATGCCAAATCTTAGAAACTCAAATAAAAAATTTCCATAGAAATTTTTCTATCCTTAAGCAAAAAGGACTCCCATCCTTAGGAAATTCTCGTGGTCAATTGATTCCATGTGAAAATTACTAGTACAAGTTACATGACATAGTAAAAGATAGCTTAAAGTTTTCTAAAGTAAAATGAATCATTAGTGGTAAATATTTTCCTGAAGATTTAGAAAATGATTTATTTATTTCACATGAGGTTCATCATCTTTTTATCATTAAGCCAACTTTTGAAAAATACAACGAGGTGGATGAAGCTTACAGGAGGGTAATCAAGTTTTCATGTTGTGATGATGAAAAGTGGGATAAGTTTCTCGAACTTATTGAGTAAAAAGAAAGCATATTTTAAGGTGAAATTGCAGCAAAGATAGCATCAGAATCAACAAAATCATCTGAGTCAAATTTCAAGGCAACAATTACAAACAACACCCTCGAATAGATTGTTGTTTTCACATAATCATTTCCAAAATTCCTATTTTATGTGTATTAAATGGAAATACCCAAATTATTTTGGATAAAACTTCATTTTTGTAAGGGATTGTATTAAGTTAGATATTTTAGAAGTACACTCTATATATACATTGTAATTCGAAGAAGCAAGGGACATTGACACTTTAAGGGAACCAATAAAAACTATTTTATTCTCGGAAATTTATTGAAGATAATTGAATGCATTTGACTTTAGTTCTAGCAACATTTGTGTTCATGTGAGTTTTTCCTGTGTAATCATTTATGTTTTTCATCATATGTTCAAGGTAACATAGGAGTTAGGGCAAGGCTAAATTAAGGATTGACTTCCCTCAAAACCCACTACAAAGTTATAATCATTACTAAGAATAGATAATTAAACAGGTTGTTTAAATTAATACCTCTGCATCATTAAATTGTTGCCTTCTATCATCTCTTGAATATATGTGTGTTGGTTGTATAAATTTCTCTACATGCTTCTGCTATATATGATAAATTAAGTATTCAAGATGAATGCTTATCAAATATCTTCTTGTTTCCTCTATCATAATAAACTAAAGGATCATATGTTGCTAGTATTGAAGATATGCATTTTAAGAAGTCTTTAAGGTTTCTAGATTATATTTATTTAAATGGTTTGAATCATTGGTAATCCATTTAAATTAAATTCCTCACTCAGATGATTTGGCTCATTTCTTGAGTCTAGAACTATCTCCAAAGATACAACATTATATTGGCTTCATTGACGGGGAACATATTTTGAAGTTCATTTCACTGGGACAACAATAACACCTACCTATTTAGGGTGAATAAGAGGTTAGCAGGCTAAATTTTTTCACCTGGCGACTTCATAACTTAAAACTGGCTTCATGCAGGTATACCGGATCTCACTTTGATCCTAAACTTTTCACTCCTTTATTAGATCTAGAAATACTTGTGAAAATTTCTTCCCTTAGATGTATACTTGAAGCTTCTACATCTACTTCTCTCCCACTTGAAATAGTTTCACAACCTAAACAGTTTCAATCAATTCCTATTCCTCTTGATTTATTAGATCTACCACCTAAAGTCCTTGAACTCCTTTAAAAGGGAGTATATTTGTAATTTGCCTTGTTAGTTCATCAATGTGAATCCTTTGAACTTCCTGTCTCTCTTTCAGAATCATCTAAGGAAAAATAAGAAATTGAGCTAAAGTTACCTAATCTTAAGCTTGAAGATTTTATATCCTTCATTATACATACTTATCCTTCTAATTTTGACAAGCCTGAAGAGGAACTTAAAATATACACAAATCCTTTAGCTTTTTAAGACCAATAAAAGATAATTCCTAAAGTTCAAAAGTTAATTGTCCACCCTCAGTTTCCAAAGAAGCCCATAGTTTTAGGCCAATAATATTCAAGTAAAACTTATTATCTTCTAGACAACCAATTTTACCACAACAAATGGTTGGATTTAGACCAGTTGTGACATCCCTGTATGCAACAATAGTACTACCACTAACAAATCAAATTCATGATTTCCTTGTAGGATATTTCAAGCATCTGCCTAGATTCAACAAAGAAACAAGACCATCAATAGAAGATCATTTATCTGTATTTTTGGACTTTGCAGATAATGAGAAGTGGGATTGTTCTTTAAATGATATTGTTTGTCCAATCATTAGAAGGAAATGTTAGGATTTGTTTATGACAATTACGAGCAAACTTTATTAATACATGGACATAATTAACAACTATCTTCATAAACCAATGGGGTATAAAAAAGGATCCTTTTTATTATCTGACATAATTTGAAGACCTAAAAAGGAATCCTGGTGAACTAGTTGCAGACATTATTAAAAGGTTTAATAATGTTTACAATAAGATGCCACTAGATTGTAAACCTCCAGTTACTACAACTAAGGTTAAATTTTCCAAAGCATTTGACGATGATTTTTCTTTAATGTTGAGATAAAGGAAATCTGAAACCTTAAAAAATATTCAAACCAATGAAATTTAGGTATAATCTAACATGGAAACATTAGGTAAATTGAAAGAAAAGGTAGAAAAAGCGGAAAGGAAATTGAAAGCTAGACAAGAAACTAGTTCATCATCAAAAAATAAGGAAGGTGAAAACAAAATTGAGAAGATTACTTCATTGTTCAGAAATTTGTCTAACAAAATATTAAGAATGGAAACTCAATCAAGAAAAGCAAAAAAAATGTAAATAGACCTTCAGGGAAATATATAAGACCTTTCCAGACACAAATATTACAGAGAGCTAGACAAAATAATGACCAACAAATTCAATCCCCATTGATGATTAATGATCAAGACCTTGAAGAAGTAATATCGGTAGTAAAAAATGATCTCAATTATTTTACTAATCATCCATTTGAAAATGCAATTTTCCCTGTCAATCAAAATCACCCTCTTTCTCAAAATCAAGAATCTTCTGAAGTTTCCAAATATCAAGCTTTTCGAAATTCTATATTGTTGAGTTAAATAAAATATATGATTTAAGGCCTTGACAAGGCTCAATTAAACTAGCTAAAAATGTTACCTTTGATGTTCCATAAGATAAATATATTGAAACTTCATCTGCTCAACCTCAAAGTCAACCTCAAGACCAATCAACTACAGAAAAGCTTGTGTCTCATGCTTTTAATGTGGAAAAGGAGTTAGAAAAGGTTAAAATTATAATTCCTTTATTTGAACTTTCAAGAATAGGTGGTTTATTCAACCATTCTTTGTATTCTTCCTCTTTGAGTCTTTCTCTTAATAAAATCTTCCCTCGATTTGACATTTTAGTGGGGTGCACTAGAAGATGGTAGTTGGGTCACTCATCATCACTAGAATCCTAATTTCAAAAACAAATGAACATCATGTTGTAACTTATTTTTACCTATGCAATTTATTTCTAAATTGTACAGTTTTCAAAACAAACAACCCGAAAAGAGTAAATTTTATTAGCACTTTGTAATAAAGTCAAGCATATGTTAAAATGCCACTTTAATTTAGTATAGGTGCAACTAATTTGTTCAAATGATTTAGAAATATTATCGCTAATGAAATTATCATTGTGAGTAGTTTTTAATACTCTAGTTCATAGTCGCTCGAACCAACGTACAATAAAGTGTTGCGAGACTGCCCCACAGTCTCGACAGTTATTTAAAGGGGGGGGGGCCATAAAATGGTTTTTGTATTTAAACTGCCCACCAAGACATTGTTGGGTTCTTAAGCATTGCGGGATACACCCCTCTCATATACCACTTACCACTACAACCCCCCCACCCCCGCAAACCACCTTTCACCTACTTTCTCCCACCACTATCACCTCCACAAACTTAACATGTTCGCCACCATAACTGCCAAAATGAGCGCCGCTATTTTTCCGATAAAGTTAGTAATTAACCGTTACTGACATTTATTCCATCCTGCCAATGTTCCAATATTAAATTGGTGATGTGTGAAGCATTAACACCAATAATGACTATTCGAATTCATTTATAAATCTAATTTTCCTTCCATCAATTGGATTATTCTTCATCTTTCTAGTGTTTGCAAAAGTACTCAGTGACACCATATCTCTAGATTGAATAGTCCAACACCTCTATTAGCTAGTAGATTATAGAGTAAATTCAATTTCTTATTTTCATTTCAGTTTAAAATGGCTTGTCAGAAGGGGAAATCTAATATCTCTGTTGAAAATCCTATGCTCCCCCCTATCCCTAATTTAGATGAACTCCCCCTGGTAGACACCCAGTTCAAAATCATAGAAACCAAATGTGAATTTAGCCTATATGAGCTACACAATTGGGCATTTCAAAAGGTTGAAGATGTCAGTGATGAATTCAGTCTTTGGGATTCCATGTTACCACAATTAATTTTTCCCCAAACTCATCATTTCCTTGAATTCATTACCTAGTGTGAAAATCATTATCTCCCACATCAAAGAGCCATAATTTCTTGAAATAATGAAATTTTGTTGTCCATAACACCAGAATCCATTTGCCAGGTCCTGCAGATAAACCCTCCATGTTCTCTTCACCCATTTTCAGTTGATTCCATAATGGAGATTTATCAAAAACTCACTTTTCCGCAAAAAGCCCATATTTTTGAGTCATTTTTTCTTAAAGGTTCAAAATTTCTCCAAATAATCCGTCTTATTCTTCAACTATTTTCCATAAATTCCTAGACATATTATTTATATAGTTTGTTTTCTCTTAGGCTACCAAAGTGATCAGTGGGTTGATGAATTTATTTTAGGATTTCTGCCAATATTTTTATCTAGTAAAAAGCCCTCTATCCTCTTCAATTTTAGAATGTTTATTTCAAATGTCATTCATTAACAATTTTAAAAATTTAGTGCAGAGGGATCTTTCGAGCATCAATCAATATTGGTCTATTTATTTTTATATGATCAGTTAGAAAGATTTAAAATGCCTCTCCAAAAGCTTGATTCATAGGGAAGGTCAAAGTGTGTCATCCACCAACCTTCATTGGTTAGAAGAAATTCAGAAAAGTATTCTTTTAGTGATTTTGTAGATCATTTTTATAATTATTATTGTGTCTCCTTAGTAGTGATAAAATTCCAAGAATATCTACAAACATTAAAAGGATTTTTCATCTTAGTGAACACTAAAAGGTGGGATATTGGTATATATATTAGAATTTTACAGAAATCAAAGTTTATGGTTGTGAATTGCCACCATATACACTGCCAATTTTTGTTCCAGTGAGGAGTTTTTCTCTAAAGTTTATAAGGTAGAGAGTGAATATTTATGAAATTCATTTTGTATCTAGGAAACAAAAATCCCAATTCAAGTTGAAAGCTCATGTTGGTCCATTCATAGTAAACGCTAAAGCAACATGCCTGGAGGTTGGGACACATGAATTTCAAGTTAAGTTTTAGCTAGCCTTATGACCCTTTCAGCTTGATCTCATCAATTAAAAGTGAACAGAAGTTAGCTCATTATATTTATATATAAAAACCGTAAATTGAACAGTATGCAAATCAAGATGTATGGGAGGACAAGACTTTGCAAGAAGTTGAAGAGAATATTTCTGGCCAAACAACATTAGAGACTCCAAGGCTGAAAGAAAAAGAGTTAAAGATACCAAGTGAGATTATGTCCCCTATTGGTTCAATTTCTAAGACAACAGAGTTCAAAGTTTTAAAAATAAGAAAGACAAATACTATAGAGGAAGAATCATCAGAGGTTAGAGATATTGAGGTCTCTACGACAGTTTGGTTATCAAGTGAGATTTTGTTTTCTTTGTAACAAACTAAACAAATAATTCATGATACACATACTTCCACTTCTTTTAGTCAACAAAGTATCTTTGCTAGGTTCAAAGAAATGAAGAAGAAAAATGAAATGTTAAAGACTACTACCTATTTTGAGTTTTGGAAGCAGCCCTCTACTATTCAAACCAAACTATTGTCTGCATTGGACCCTAACAGAGGATAATTTCAATTGGAATTTCTTGAGCCAAAGGTTCTATTTCCTAAAATTGACGATGATTACAAAACTTAAATATTTTCTTTTGATAAAAAACAAGTTGATCCCATAGATCAAATTGATATACACAAACAGGTTGGTGAGATGATGTATTCATATTTAACAAGTTTTGCCATGACAACTTCAAGGATGAAATCTTCTCTAAATAATATTCATACTCAACTCAAATTATAAAATATATCATATTTAGCTAAAGACACTAGAATCAGAGCTTTAGAAGATCTTGTAATTAAATTATGATTGGATCCTAATGATATAAAGGTTGTTGAAGAGATTACTAAAAGTAGAAATGCAGATATCCAAGTACTAATAAAATAGTTGAAAATTCCTACAATAGAGCATCCTCAAGATCAAGAAATAGGGAAATTAGAGACGGAGAAAGAGAACATGCTACGCATGATCATTGAACAAAACATTCAAATATAGAAAATGGAGGTGGATATGGAAAAACTCTTGAAAGAGGAAGAACCAAAAAATTAGTGCAAGACTTTCTACATTACAGACAACATCAACCAACCAAGAAGCCACTGAAAAGTTATCAAAAGATATGGCACATCTATCATTAAGGAAGATTGAAATAGAGAAGCTAAAGGCATCATTGTAAGGAATGGAAGACAATAAACTTAAGGAAGATAATGCATACATCTTAGAAGTACAAAAAATTTTCAAGCTTACTAAACAACTTGAAAAATATATGGATGAGTCATTAAATGCACAAACATTATTAGAGGCCAAGGAGAAGATTTGGATTGATATCAATTCAACCATTTCAGAATTATGGACATCCATTGAAATTATTTTTGAACAGGAACAATTGGTACATAAAGAAAAAGAAGCCATAACAGATATTAAAGAAGAGTTGTACCACAAACCTTGAGAGGCAACAAGGATCAACAAAGTGTTAAAATAAAAAAGCTAAAGATGATCTTGAAGATAGGGGGATTGAAGACAGGACGTATGTAGTCATGGAAGTCAAAAAGGTGTTAACAAAAACAAATTTCGCATTGTAGTTGGAATTTTTATGCCAAAACTTAGAAAATTAAATCACAAAGTTCCATATAAAGTTTTCTATCCTTCAACAAAAAGGACTCCCATATTTAAGAGATTCTCATGGACAATTGATTCCACAGGAAAATTACTAGTACAAGTTACATGATAGAGAAAAAGATAACTTAAAGTTTGCTAAAGTAAAAGGAATCATTAGTGCCAAAGATTTTCTTGAAGATTTAAAAAACAATTTATTTATTTCATTTGAGGTTCATCAATTTTTTATCACTAAGCCAACTTTTGAAAAATACATTGAGGTGGATGAAGCTTATATGAGGGTAATCACGTTTTCATGTCCTGAATATGAGAAGTGGGATAAATTTATTGAATTTATTGAGTAAACAAAAAGAAAATTTTTAGGTGAAGTTGCACCGAAGACATGAGCATAATCAATATTGTATTCTCTGAAATTTCTTGAAGATAATCAAAAGATTTTGACTTCAGTTCTAGCATAATTTGTGTTCATGTGAATTTTTCCCATGTAATCATTTATATGTTTCATCATATGTTCAAGGTAACATAGGATTTAGGGTAAGGCTAAGTTAAGGATTGACATCCCTCAAAACCCACTGCAAAGTTATACTCATTACTGAGAATAGGTAATTGAAGAGGTTGTTTAAATTAGTACCTTTGCATCATTAAATTGTTTCCTTTTATCTCTTGAATATATATCTATTGGTTGTAGAAATTTCTTAGACGCTTCTACTATGTCTGATAAATTAAGTATTCAGGATGAATGTTTAATTATCAAATATCTTCTTGTCTCCTCTGTCATAATCAATTGAAGGACTATATGTTGTTAGTATTGAAGATCAACATTTTGAGAAGTATTTAAGGTTTCTCATTTATATTAAAGTAAATGGTTTGAATGATTAGTCATCCATTTAAATTAAATCCCTCACTCTAATGCTTTGGCACAATTATCAAGCCTAGAAATATCTCCAAAGATACAACATCAGATTGGCGTCGTTGCCGGGGAACGAAATTTGAAGCTCATTTACCTGGGACAACGATGAGACCTACCTCTTAATGGTGAATAAGAGGCTAACAAGCTAAAAAAATTCACCTGGCGACTTCATAACTTAGAAGTGTCTTCACGCAGGCATACCAGATCTCACTCTAGTCCTTTCACTCAATTATCATATCCAAAAAGACTTGTGCGAATTGCTTCCCTTAGATGTAGACTTGAAGCTTCTACTTTTGCTTCTCTCCCACTTGAAACAGTTTCACAGCCTAAGTATTTTAAATCAATTCCTATTCCTCCTGATTTATCTAATCTACCACCTAAACTTGTGAAGCTCCTATATAAGGGAGTGTATTTTCAATCTACCTTGTTAGTTCATCAACTTGAATAATTTGAGCTTCCTATCTCTAGTTAAGAATCATCTAATACATAAGCAGAACTTGAACTAAAGTTACCCGAGCTTAGGCCATGAGACTTTATATCCTCTTTTATACATACTTATCCATGTACTTCTGACAAGCCTGAAGAGGAATTTAAAATCTACACAAATATTTTAGCCTTCCAAGACCAAGAAAAGATAGTTCCTAAAGTTAAAAATTTAATTTTCCATCCTCAGTTTCAAAAGAAGACCACAGTTTAAGGCCAGTCAACTTCAAGTAAAATTTTATCTCCTAGACAACTAGTTTTACCACAACAAATGGTTGGATTTAGACCAATTGTGACAACCTACAATAAAGCACTAGTACTACCACTGGCAAATCAAATTCATGATTTCCCTTAAGGATGTCTAAAGCACCTACCTAGATTCAACGGAGAAACTAGACCATCAAAAAAGACCATTTATATGCATTTCTGAACTTTGCAAATAATATGAACATAGATCATGAAGATATTTATATGAGATTATTTTTCCAATCATTAGAAGGAAATGTTAGGATTTGATTCAAATAGTTACAAGAAAATTCTATTAATACATGGACAAAATTAACAACTATCTTCATAAATCAATGGGGAATAAAAAAGGATCATGTTTATTATATGACAAAATTTGAAGACCTAAAAAGGAATCTTGGTGAAACAGTCGCAGACTTTATTAAAAGGTTTAATAAGATTTACAATAAGATGCCACCATATTGTAAACCTCTAGTTACTGCAGCTAAGGTTATATTTCCAAAGCATTCGACAATGATTTTTATTTAATGTTGAAAGAAAGGAAATATGAAACTTTAGTAGAAATTCGAACCAATGCAATCAAGGTACAATCTGAAAGAGAAGCATCAGGAAAATTGAAAGAAAATGTAGAAAAAACAGAATGGAAATTGAAAACTAGACAAGAAACTAGTTCATCATCATAAAATAAGAAAGAGGAAACGAAAGTTGATGAGATTACTTCATTGTTAAGAAAGTGGTCTAATGAAATCTCAAGAATGGAAACGCAACCAAGACCAACACTATAGAATGTAAATATACCTTTAGGACAATACATAAGACCATTCCAACCACAAATCTTACAGAGAGAAACAAAAAACAATGACCAACAAATTCGACCTCCATTGGTGATTGATGAGCATGACCTTGAAGAAGCAATACTAATTGTAAAAAATGATATCAATTATTTTTCCAATCATCCATATGAAAATAAAATTATGCCTATTGATAATATTCATCTTCTTGCTCAAAATCAAGAATCTTCCGAAGTTTCGAAATATAAAGCATTTTCTAAATTACCTATTGTCGAGTTAAATAAAAGATATGATTTAAGACCTAGAAAAGGCCTAGGTAAACCAGCTACAAATGTTGCCTTTGATGTTCCATAAGATAAAGCTACTAAAAATTCATCTGTTTAACCTCAAAGTTAGCCTTAAGACCAATAAACTGCACAAAGTCATGTGTTTCCTATTTTTAATGTGGAAAAGGAGTTATAAAAGGTTAAAATTCCAATTCCTTTATTCAAACTTTCAAGAAATCCAGTGTACAAGCAACGTGTTTCCAAATGGGTACAGTCTTCAAGTGTAGATGTTGAAGGAGATGTACTTATCCTACAAGATGAGAAACCTTCTATGGTTTTTGATCCTAGTCTAGATACGATGGATGAAAGTGTTCCACCTTTTTATTTCACTTTTAAAGTTCATGACTTTGTTTTGTACAATTGTATGCTAGATTTCGGTGCCTCTCATAATTTAATGCTTAACTTCAGTTGCAAATCACTAGGCCCTTTCATGACTTGTATATATTTTATTTAAGGAAAGTGTCATGCTCAGGGTTAATCAAAGATCTAGTTGTCACCCTTGCCCATATTCCTATAGAGAGTATAGTAATGGATATATTAGTTAGAGATATCCCTCCTAAATTTGGTATGTTATTATCAAGATCTTGTTGTGCTAAGATTGGAGGAAGCTTACAAATGGGTATTTCTTACACTATCATCCCATTTTATGGAGAGGAATATCTAAGGCTCTACAGAGAAGTGAGATTCATAAAAATTGTGTGCAATGCTATTCAGTAAGTAAATCACCCTATATATGCCAGTGATCAAGATTTAAGATGATTTATTTTAGCAATAAATGATGAGTACAATATACAAAATAGAATTGAAGATATTATAAGTATTCCTTAGCCTTCAAAAAATGATTTATGGAAGATGAATTTTGATGGATCATTCTCCAGAGATGGGGCTGGAGGTGGGATTGTGTTGATTTCACATGAAAAGAAAAAGATCACTCAATATTTCAAATTATATTTTGAAGTCACTAATAATGTGGTAGAATATTAAGCTCTAATATTGGGATTAGAGTTAGCTAAGAAATGAAGGTGCAAATTTTAATAGTATTTGGTGATTCAAAATTGACGGTGAAACAAGTAAGAAATATGTGTCAAACAAAACACCCTAGATTTGTTGGCTTGTGTTATATTCTTTCCAGGACTAGCCAGAGGGGGGCTCATAGGGGGTTTGAGGGGTGTTATAGATATTTTTTGGCACTGCAACACCAATCATGAATGTCCATAAAATGAGGGCTCCTAAGTCCCTAAAAGTGTTGCTTCACTACCTAAAGGAACAAGGTCAGCTGATTACATTATCTCCTAGAAGTTCTCCACTAAAAAACTACTCAGAAATGGTCAAAACTGGACCATACTGAATACCCAGTGTAAAGGGTGCGATGCATATCACCTTCCCAGTGTAAAGGGTGTGATGCATACTAAATGGCCCCTTTGTAGGGTGCAATGGGCGAGAATGGACAAATGGCAGAGACAGTTTGCGAGGTGGAAGATCATGGAATCTTCCAGAAACTTCCCTTCTGACACTTGCCTCTCTGTTTTTGACCAGGGATGAGTAAGATATCATCAGTCTCCAAGTGGAATCAAGAACTATCAGAAAGAGGACACTAATCAAAACCCCAGAAGATGACTCACCCCCCTACAATCATCTATATATGGATCCCTCATCACAAAGATCTAGGTGGTTGGAATCTTGTATCTTGTGGAGAAGTGTTGTTGGTTTTCTGGTGAAACTTCATAGTGTTGGGTGATCTAAGCTTTACCTGAGGTGAAGAAGGGCTTTCTTGTTGGATGATGATGCTGGGTCAGAACATATGGTTGTAATCCTCTTTCTTTTCTTGATATTAATAAAGCTATTCAAGTTTTCCTCCATATTATTCTATGTTTGATTGTATATGCATTTGTATGGTTAACACATATCTGGTCCTGTGTTATTTATGAATATAGATATTTGTTCTTTGATAGTAGTATGCTGCTTTCATTCCACAGGTGCTTTTTGAAGCTGGGCAGACGAAGAAGAAGTGGCAAAGATCTATCAGGAAGGAGAGGAATCAAGCAAGGAAACCAAGCGCAAGACTAAGGTTGGTCTCCTTTGGTCCACTCTTATCTATTTTCATAAAGGAAAGTGAAAGTAGACTTTACTTGTTTGTTTCTAAGATAGCTACCAGTCTTAGTGGGAATAGCAGCTCCGAGTGGACACTCTTCCCGGTAACAAAATGGCGACTCCACTGGGGAGTGAATAGATTATTTGTTAGTCTATCTTTGTTTGTTTTATAAACTTATAGACGGAGCCTGAAGTCAAGCCAACTATCCTTCAAACTGCATTTGTTATACAAATGCAAAGTAGATCAATGCTGCTTCAGCCTATCTCCGGGTTTTGTTTATAAATTGAACAATAGATCTGCAAACATTCTAATTTCCCTATGTGGTGGCTCTAGTAACCTCCTTAGATCAACACCTGCGATTTACATTTATTGAACATCACTTACTCGGCCTAAATCCCTGAACTGAATTGCAAATTGTGAGAAAAAACTGGTTAAAATTCTCGCACTGGTACCATCGCACCGTCCCTTCAAGGCATTTTGTATGCATCGCACTTCTTGTGTGCAGTAGGTGTGCTGCATACTGGATTCCTTGTGTGACAGGTGTAATGGTCAGGGAAGGTTAACTTTACCTTCAGACTTTGGTTTTCTCTTCACTATTTTCAGTTCTATTCAGGAGTTTTTTTGTCTGTGGTCAGTATATCTCTGTGAAAACCCCCTTCTTTTCCATCATTCCACCTCTAGTGTGCAAATAACTGTAAGTTTTTTTATGTATTGTGCGTCATTTTCAGTTCTCTTTTGCAAAGAAGTAGTGTAGTTGAACTTTCGTTTCTTAATCTGAAAGTGTCGTAAGTGTCATTTTCAGTTATAGAAGAGAATCCCATTGTTCTTGATAGTCAATTGTACTGTTACTCTTGTATATGATTTGAATTAGTAGTTTTTAAAGTG
>APFE031564483.1:163290-181088 GCA_000404065.3 Pinus taeda
ATGCAAGTGTAGCCAGTAGCATGATGTATGTGATGGTTTTTACTAGACCAGACATTACACATGCAGTGGGAGCATTGAGCAAGTTTATGTCAAAACCAAGGAAGGAGCATTGGACAATAGTGAAGCAGGTTTTCAGGTATTTGCGTGGCACTAGTGATTATGGTTTTTGCTACCAAGGAAGACGAGGATTGGACAGAGTTTTGGATATTCATGGCTCTGTTGATGCAGATTAGGTTGGAGATTTGGATCAGAGAAGATCTACAAGTGGGTATGTGTTTAAACTATTTGGAGGTCTAGTCAGTTGGATGAGTAAGAAACAATGTGTAGTGGCACTATCAACTATAGAGGTAGAATACATGGCAGCCACTCATGCAAGAAAAGTAGTTTGGTTGCAGAGATTGTGTTCAAGTATGGGGTTAGTACAGGGAGCTATAAGTATAGAATGTGACAGCCAAACTAAAATTTTCTTGGCAAAGAAACCTGCTTATCATTCAAAGACAAAGCACATTGATATTCAGTATCACTTTGTGAGGGATATAATAGAAGACAAAAAAGTGTTGCTGGTAAACGTGGACACTTTGAATAATACTACATATGCATTGACAATATTTGTGAGCTCTGAGAAGTTCTCTTTGTGTAGAGAAACAATGGTCATTGCATGGATGGAAAAATGACTAAGCTCTCCTGTGGAAATAAAACAAGTGGGAGAATGTTGGCTTCTGCTATATTCTTTCCACGACTAGCCCCTCTAGTTTCGTTGCATCAACTGTGCAGCGAGGGGGTCATAGAGGGTTTGAGGGGGGAAATTAGCCCCCCTCTATGGGGTCTAAGGCAATGCCCGAGGGAATCTTATTTTTGGACCTTATATTAGGTGGGCTGATCTACCTATGGTTTTGTGCATGGTTTTTGCACATGGTTTTCGGCACGATGGTTTTTCATTCCATGGTATTAGATGCTTTAGCATGTATATATATGTATTGTAACATTGAAAGGGTAATAATGAAAAATCAATCTGGTAGTCCCGGTTTTGGGATCCATGGGAAAATTTCTATGTATATTTGTTTTATGTGTTATGCTCTCTCATTGTTTATTTTCCATGTTTTAGAATTCGTATGCAGGTAATTTCTGTATGGGGTTAAAACCTACATTTGGTATCAGAGCTTACATAAATGAGGTATGTGACTGTGTGAATAATTAATTTCAAGCATTTAACATCCTAGGCATACCAAGAGAAGACAACATGCATGCAAATTCCTTGGCTATCTCCGCAATTACTTTCAAAATTCCAAATTCTCTACAGTTGCAATATTAAATCAAAGTTAAGTACAAAGCTTCTATCCCTGATAACTTAAGACACTAGCAAATATTTTAGGATGATGAACAATTGAAGGATCTTTTGCAAACTATTGAGGAGTTTTCTTTCTCACAAATTGAAGAATAAAATATTGTATTGGTAGAAGAAGGTGTTTATGATTCAGATACAAATTTGAAACAAAAAATAGTTGATCATGATATAATACAATTTTCTAATAACTACATTCCTAAAGGACTAGTTCCTCTTGAGAAATTGTTTGATCAAAATGATTTTTCAAGATTTTGAATGTCAAAATCACAACAAGAAAATATATATGATTGCAATATTGGTAATATCAAAATCTCAACAACTTTGCCACAGGATATCAGAGATGAATATATCAAGTTGTTCAAAGAATACACAAATGTATCTGCATGGTCATATGAAGATTTGAAAACTTATATGATGCAACTATTGTTGAACACAAAATTCCTTTGAAACCATGAGCTAAACGATTTCAGCAAAAATTGAGAATAATCAATCATATCATGTTTCCAATTATTGAGAAGGAAGTAAAGAAATTTCTAGATGCAAAAATGATTGTTCCCTTAAGATATTCCAAATGGATAGCTAACCTAGTTCCTGTTAGTAAAAAAATGGAGAAATTAGACTGTGTGTTGATTTTAGAAATTTGAACAAGACGCCATGGAAGGATAACTACCCACTACCAAAGATTGATCAATTTCTCCATATAGTAACAATTTCTAACAAGATTTCAAAGTTAGATGATTTTTCTAGATACAGTCAGACACTGGTAACTCAAGAAGACAGAGAAAATACAACTTTCACTACATCATGAGGTACCTTCATGTACACTAAAATGCCTTTTTATTTGACAAATGCAGGGGTAACATTTCAAAGAGCTATGGATTTGGAATTTGTGGGAGAAACAAATAAGTTCATGGCAATTTATCTTGATGATCTTACATTTTTTTCAGAATAATATGCACAACACCATAAACACTTAAGGGAAGTTTTTGAAAGATGTAGGATTTACCTAAATCCAAAAATAAAACAGTATTTTCCATGAAGGAATGGAAAATTTTAGGACATGTCATTTCAAAAGGAGTCACAATTGATCTAAAAAGAGTCTCAAAAATCCAATTAATCAGCTTACCCAGAACAAAGAAACAAATTCTAGCATTTTTAGTGAAAATAAATATTTTAAGAAGGTTCATACCTAATTATGTTGAGATTGTTAATGATATTACATATATGCTTAAGAAAAACCATGAAGTCAAATGGAATACACAATCTAGATTTTCATTTTCTTAGATTAAGAAAGAAATTTTAGAAGCACTAGTACTTGTCAGTCTTGATTATTCAAATTTCTTTAGTATTTTCTATTTTGCTTTAGACACCACTTTCTTTCTTTAGCACCAGTACTTGTGAGTCCTGATGATGAGAAACCAATTGCTTTCCTTAGAAAAATTAAAAGAGATGCAAAAATGAAGTATGATATAATTGAAAAACATGTTTATTCTTTAGTTCAAGCTTTGAATATTTTAGAATTTATGTGTTTCATTCTCCTATAATTTATTATGTACCTAAAAACGCGGTAAAAACAATGCTAACTCAACATGATACAAGTGGAAAAAGGAGGAGATGGATTGTTAATATTTTGGAGTTTGATTTGGAAATAAAACCAACAAAGCCATTTAAGGGACATGGTCTAGCTAAGCTATTGGTAGAATCAAATTGTAAATTTTTGGGCATCAATTCAATCATGTAGGTTTCATATTTGTCACAAGAGAACAATGCACAAAAACCTTCTTATGTTTCAGAGGAGAAGAATCCACAAGAACCTTCTGCTAGCTCAACACCTGCATCACTTCCTTTGCATATTAATGAAAAAAATTATTATCAGATTGGTATAAGGATATTGCACATTTTCTGCGATATTTTGAATATCCGCTTGAGTTCACTAGAAATCAATGCAGATATCTTAAACTTAGAGAAATGAAATAATGTATAGTAAATGCAAAAATGTATTGTAAGGACCCATTGAATATCCTTTAGTTGTGTTTGAATGAAAGTGAAACATATGGGGTAATTGAACAATTCCCTGAAGGAGTATGTGGAGGCCACTATGCTAGGAAAGCAACAACACATAAGACATTGAGGGAAGGGTTATTTTTGGCCAAAGTTGTTTGCACAAGTAGTTTCCAAGGTACAAAGTTGTATTCCTTATCATATTTTTATAAGAAAACAAAGATTAGTTGCCATTCCTCTCCTTCCAATTTTAGTTGAAGCTCCCTTCTTATTGTGGGGTCTAGACTTTATTGGTGAGATAGTCCCTTATTTCACTTATCAACATAGGTGGATTCTTACAAGAACTGATTAGTTTACAATATGGGTGGAGGCTATTCCTGTGAAAAATGCAATTGATTCTGTGGTCATGAAGTTTATTAAAGAAAACATTGTTTCCAGATTTGGCTTTCCAAGACAAATAGTTACAAATAATGCTCAAGGTTTTAGTTCCATTAAAATGGTTGTGTTTTGTCAAAAATAACAATTTCATTAAATCACTCTACACCTTATTATCCACAAGGTAATGAATTGATAGAATCATCAACAAACATTTGATTAAAGTCATTAAGAAGGTGTTAGCAGATCATAAAATAAATTGGCACAACTGTTTGAAATATGCAGTTTGGGCAAATAGATTTTCACCTAAAAGATCCACTAGTAAATATAATTTCCAACTTTTCTATGGAACATAAGCTATTTTCCCTACTCAATTAGCATTTCCAGTCATGAAACTTTTGCAGGCTTATGAAGAATTGATTATTTCTCAAAAAGGATCAATCAAATTATTGAACTCAATCAATACAGAGAAGAAGTTCAACACAGACTCCTGTAATATCAAGACAAGATGAATAGTTGGTTTGATAGAAAGGCTAGAGAAAGAGATTTTAGACAAGGATACTTAGATCTAAGATGGGATATAAGAAGAGAAGAAAGAGGAAAGCATGGAAAATTTAACAATTTCTGGTTGGGGCCATTCAACATTGTAGAAGCCAAAGGAAATGATATCTTCATTCTTTCGAATTTGGAGGGAGAATATTCCTCATTTTCATTCAATGGGAAATATTTAAAGCATTATATCTAATACTGAGTAACTTTCTATCATCATCATTGTAAATAAATAGTTTGTTTTATTTCCAGACCAAGTGTTATTTTTCTACAACAATGAATCCATAGCTTGATGAGAAGGCAGATGGATCTACATGTTCTCTGCATATCGCAAGGGGAAGTAGTCTCTAGATGGAGCCAATGTTGTAACTTCTTTTTAGATATGCAATTTATTTCTAAATTGTATAGTTTTCAAAACAAAATATAAGTTAATTTTATTAACACTTTGTAATAAATTCGAGCATATTATGTTAAAATGCCACTTTAATTTAGTATAGGTTCAAATAATTTGTTTAAATTATTTTGAAATATTGTTTCCAATGAAGTTATCATACAATCAGTTTTTAATGCTCTAGATCATAGCCACTTGATTCAACTTACAATAAAGCGTTGCGGGACCCCACTACACTCCTGATAGTTAATGAATGGGGGTGTCTGAAAAGTGGTTTTGTACAAACTTGCCACCATGATGTGTCAAGTTCTTAAGTGTTGTGGGACCCCCCCACTCATATACCACTTACTGTCGCTACCCCCACCCCACCCACAAACCACCTTCCACCCACTTTCTCCCATCGCTATCACCCTCACCAAATTAATACTTTCGCCACCGTAACTACCATAATGACCCTCGCTATCTTCTCGATAAAGTTAAGAAATTAACTCTTGCGATCATTTATTCCATCCTTCCAACATTCCAATATTAAATTGGTGTCACCCCAATAATTATCACCAATAACAACTACTCAAACTCATTTGTAAATATAAATTTCCTTCCATTAATTGAATTATTCTTCATCTCGCTAGTGTTCGCAAAAGTACTCGGTGAAACCAAATCTATGGATTGAATAGTCAAACACCTCTATCAGCAAAACAATTATGGAGTAAATTATTTTTCTTATTTTCATTTCAGTTTAAAATGGCTAGTCAGAAAGGGAAAACTAAGATATTTGTTGAAAATCTTATGCTTCCCCTACCCCTAATTTAGATGAATCCCCTTGGTAGACACCCAGTTCAAAATCAAAGAAACCAAATGTGAATTTGACTTGTATGAGCTACACAATTAGACATTTTAAAAGTTTGAATATTCCAATGATGAATTCACTCTCTAAGAGTCCATTTTACCCCAATTCATTTTCCCCTAAACTCATCATTTCCTTGAATTCATCACCTAGCGTGAAAATGTTTATCTGCCAAGTCAAAGAGCCATAGTTTCCTGAAATAATGAAATTGCATTGTCCACATCTCCAAAATCCATTTGTAAGGCCCTGCAAATAAACCCTCCAAGTTCTCTTCAGCCATTTTCAGTCGATTCCCTACTGAAGATTTATCAAAAACTTACTTCTCAAGGACGCGCCCATATTTTTGAGTCATTTTTGCCTGAAGGTTCATAATTTCCTCGAAACAATCCACCATATTGTTTAGTTATCTTTCTAGAAATGTCGAGAAATGTTATTTATATGATTTTTTGGCTATTAGGCTACCAAAGTGATCAGTGGGTTGATGAAGTTATCTTAGGATCTTTGCAAGTATTTTCATCTCGTAAAAAGGCCTTTTTCCTTTTCAATTTTAGCCAGTTTATTTCAAGTGCCATTCATAAACAATTTTTAAAATCTAGTCTAGAGGGATCTTTCAAGAATCAATCAATATTTTTGTATTTATTTTTATATTATCAGCCCGAAATATTTAAAATTCCTCTCCAAAATCCTGATTCATAGGGAAGGTCATAATCTGTCATCAACTTTTATAGTTATTGTTGTGTCTCCTTAGCACTGATGCAATTCCAATAATATCTACAAGCATTAAAAGAATTTTGCATCTCAGTGAATAGTCAAAGGTGGCATATTGGTATCTATATCATAATTTTACAGAAATCATAGTTTCTGGTTGTGAATGAACACCATATAAATTACCTGTTTTTGTGCCAATGAGGATTTTTGCTTTGCAGTTTATAAGAAATAGAATGAATATGGATGAAATTCATTCTGTGTCTAGGAAAAAAACATCACAATTCAAGTTGAAATCTCAAGTTGGTCCATTCATAGTAAACACCAAAGCAACAGACAAGGAGGTTGAGAGTTTATTGAGACACATGAATTTCAAGTTATGTTTTAACTTGCCTTATGACCCTTTGGGAGTGATATTGTCAATTAGAAGTGAACATAATTTATCTCCTTATATTCATATATCAAAACCAGAAAATATTGAATAGTATGCAAATCAAGGAGTATGGGAGGACAACACTTTGCAAGAAGTTGAAGAGCATATTTCCAGCCAAACAACATTAGAGACTCCAAGAATGAAAGAAAAATATTTAGAGATACCAAGTAAGAATATGCCCCCTACTGGTTTAGATTCTAAGACAACAGATTTCATTTTTTCAAAAGAAGACATTCAATGAGTATAGAGGAAGAATCATCGAAGGTTAAAGATATTGAGGTCTCTACAACATTTAGATTATCAAGCGAGCCAGTGTTTTCTATGCAACAAACTGAAGAAATAATTCTTGATACACCTGCTTCCCCTTATTCTATTCAACAAAGTATATCTTCTATGTTCATAGAAATGAAGAAGAAGAATGAAATGTTAAAGACTACTACTTATTTTGAGTTTTGGAAGCATACCTCTACTATTTAAACCATACTACTGTCTACATTGGACCCAGACAGAGGACAATTTCGATTGGCATTTCTTGAGCCAAATTTTCTAGTTCCTAAAAGTTCAGAGGATTACAAAACTTCAAGGTTTTCTTTTGATACAAAACAAGTTCATCCCATAGATCAAATTGATCTATACAAAAAAGTTGGTGAGATGATCTATTGATCTTTAACAAGCTCTATCATGACAGCTTCAAACCTGCAAGATGCTCTAAATAATATTCATACTCAAATCAAATTAGAAAATATGTCATCTTTAGCTAAAGACACTAGAATAAGAGATTTAGAAGATCTTGTAATGAAATTAGGATTGGATCCTAATGAAATAAAGGTTACTGAAGAAATTATTAGAAGTAGAAATGTAGACATCCAAGAACTAAAAAAACAATTGAAATTGCCTACAAAATAGAATCCTCAAGCTCAGGAAGTAGGGAAATTACAGAAGGATAAAGAGAACATGTTACACATGATTGTTGAATAGAACATTCAAATATAGAAAATGGAGGCCAATATAGAAAAACTCTTGAAAGAGAAAGAACAACAAATTAGTGTAGGAATTTCAACATTGCAAACATAATCAACTAGCCAGGAATCCATTGAAAAGTTGTCAAAATATATGGGATATTTATCATTAATGAATGTTGAAATAGAGAAACTAAAGGCATAATTGCAAAGAATGGAATATAATAAATTCAAGGCAAATAATGCATACATCTCATAATTACAAAATAATTTCAAGCTTACCAAACAACTTGAAAAATATATGGATGAGTCAACCAATGCACATACAATATCAGAAGCCAAGGAGAAAATTTGGATTGATATCAATTCAACAATTTGAAAATTGTGGACATTTATTAAAATTATCTGTGAACAGGAACAATTGGTACAAAAAGAAAAATAGGCCATAGAAGAGCTCAAATAAGAACTAGACCACAAACTTGGAGAGGTAAGAAGGATCATCAAAGTGTTAAAATAAAAAAATAAATATGATCTTGAAGACACGACGATTTAACAGAGGACATATGCAGTCCTAGAAGTCATAAAGGTGTTAATAAAAATAAATTTGATGTTGCAGCTGGAAAATAAACGTCAAAACTTAGAAACTCAAATAAAATATTTCCATATAAAGTTTTCTATCCTTCAACAAAAAGGACTCCTATCCTTAAGAGATTCTCATGGTCAATTGATTCCATGGGAGAAATATCAGTACAAGTTAGATGACATAGCAAAAGATAACTTAAAGTTTGCTAAAATAAAAGGCATCATTAGTGGCAAAGATTTTCTTGAAGGTTGAGAAAATGATTTATTTATTTCACATGAGGCTCATCATATTTTTACCACTAAGCCAACTTTTAAAAAATACACTGAGGTGGATGAAGCTTACAGGAGGGTAACCAAGTTTTCATGCCTTGATGATGAGAAGTGGGATAAGTTTCTCGAACTTATTGAGTAAAAAGAAAACAAATTTTTAAATTAAGTTGCGGCGAAGAATGAAGAAAAATAAATAAAATTAGTAGTGTCATATTTCAAGGTTATAAACAACATCCTCGAATAGGGAGTTGTTTCCACATAATCAGTTCTAAAATTCTTATTTTAAGTGTATTAAATGGAAATATCCAAATTATTTTGGATAAAACTTTATATTTGTAAATGACTGTATTAAGTTAGATATTTTTGAATTACACTCAATATATACATTGTAATTCAAATAAGAAAGGGATGACACTTTGAGGGAGCCATGAAACGCTATTGTATTCTATGAAATTTCTTGAAGATAATCAAAGGATTATGACTTTAGTTCTAGCAACATTTGTGTTCATGTCAGTTTTTCCTGTGTAATCATTTCTATTTTTCATCATATATTCAAGGTAACATAGGAGTTAGCGCAAGGCTAAGTTAAGGGTTGACTTCCCTGTAAACCCACTGCAAATTTATAATCATCACTGAGAATAGCTAATTGAACAAGTTGATTAAATTAGAACCTTTGCATCATTAAATTGTTATCTTAAGTCATCTCTTGAATATATGTGTGTTGGTTGTAGAAGTTTCTCTACATGCTTCTGCTATATTTGATAAATTAAGTATTCATGATGAATGTTTAATTATCAAATATCTTCTTGTTTCCTATGTCATAATCAATTGAAGGGTTACATGTTGTTAGTATTGAAGATCAAGATTTTGAAAAGTCTTTGAGATTTCTGGATTATACTGATTTAAATGGTTTGAATCATTAGTCATCCATTTAGATTAAATATCTCACTCAAATATCTCATCTCTTGAATAGAAGGTAACAATTTCGGAATGAATCACACCGATGCGTCTAAATCATAACAATACTTGGGTATTCAAATAACACCAACATTGATTTTTGACATTCCAAAAATACAAAGATATGTTATCATGTCGGTGCTCTTTTACAAAACCACATTGATGTGTTTAAATATAAACAACACAGGTATGCACTTGTTTCCTAGTTTTTGAAAATAAAAATGATTTCTACCATGTTAATGCTCTTATAACAATTACAACATCGATTCATTTAAATAAAAACCACAACATTGCGTTAAAATATTAACCATACCATTTTAGTCTTTTGAAAAACAAATCCACCGTGTCGGTGTGTTGATTTTTTTTTTTGTGCCTTGACAATGGCGGTGTTCTTTACTTGTAAAAGCATTGATTCTCTTTACTAGAAAATGCATCGATGTTTAGATTAAGTGAAAAAATGCATTTTTTTTTTTTTTTTAAATTGAAAAATGAGTAAGAATTGATTTTTTGAAATCTAATTTCATAAGTCTTTTAAATAGTTAAAAGTTATTCACTATTTCATTATTTTTCCCAAAATTTCAAGGGAACAATTTGCAAGAGACACATACCAAGAGCATTGTGCAGTAGCAAAATATTTTAGAGAAACAAAACTATTCATAAGATCAGAAGCTGAAAGGTGTAGTGATTCACTCAAAACCCCGCATAATAAAAATTTTAAATTTTATTGTTGATTTTACTAATAAATGCTTTTACAATTTCTATTAGGGTTTAATTAAAAGAGAGATCATTTGCAAGAGAGACATTTACTCAGGCGCCTTATGGAGTAGCAAATTTTGGGAATGACAGAAAGATCAGGAATTGAAAGGTATGGTGTTCACTCAAACCATGCATATAAAATGTAAATTTTATGTGTTAAAAAAATACAATTTTCTATAGATTTATTCAAATTCAGAAAAGAAAAAAAAAATTAATTAATAAAAAAAAAAAAAAAAAAAAAATTAAATAAATAAATAAATTTAATATATAATTTATATAATAATAATAATTAATAATAATTAAAATAAATAAATAAAAATAAAAATTAAATAAAAATAAATAAATAAAAAATAAATAAATAATAAAAATAAAATAAAATAATATAGAATTAATAAAATAAAATAAATAAATAAATAAAAAACCCATGTATAATTAAATTTTTACTATTGATTATACAGTAAAAAAATTTACGATCTTTGTTCCTATTTATATTAATAGTCCCTAAAATATAATAATAATAATTATTATTATTATTACCTTAAACCTTTACTTCTTTTTGTTTATGTGACCGTAATATTTCACCTTAGGGTTTAAATCCCTCTACCACTTCACAATTACGGATTTTCATTTTAGGCATTTTAGATTAAATGGGTTTGTGTACTTACTATATAGGGTATTTGACATGTAAAATAAGGGGATCACTTATTGAATTAGATCCAAGTGTTGTTGGCCCTATCTATTTTTTTTTTAAATAATGTATGTTTCATGGTGTGCTAATGTAATATAACGCATAAATGCGCCATGTGTAATACAACACACTGGTGTATTATAACCATGTTGCCAATGTCTAGTATGTTTATCAGTGCTCCCGGCGTAATATAATGCACTGAAATACCTCTCCAAATAGAACCGTTAAGTCATTGTGGTGATTTAATCATTACAAATTGCAATGTCATAATTTAAAATTACTTAAAAAATATATTTTTCACTGTCGGTGTTGAATAATTGAATACCTGGTGTGTTTAATGGCTTAAACACACTAGGGCATTGATTCAAATAAACGCTCCAAATACCAGAGCTATTTTTGGTTGAAAATTATTTGATTTATGTATAAATAATATTTAATGAATTTTGTATTGAATGGTATATGTTGTATATTGATAAAAATATGTCAAATAATTTGTAAAGCAACAAAAATATTGATAGACATAATGATAGCACATCGAAAAAAACAAAGAAGGCAAGTTCTTTGTAAATTATTTACAAAATTAATATGTTTGAACTATATGTAAGTTTAAGTGATATGTATTGATTAGTGTGTGTGATGCAGAGCCACAAAATGAAGAAGGTAGATAAAAATTATTTCTAATCTAAGTGTAGAAGAGCATAAAAGCCTATAGAAAAGTTGCAGAGTGATAGATCAAGTGAATGAAAAAAGACTATTTAATATGATTTTTTTTTTTAATTTTCATTAATAATACACTCATGAATGTTAGATTGCATGTTTCAAACAATATATTAATTCATATATGTTTAATGTTCTACTGGTAAGAACAATGAAGGAAAAGATCAATGTCATTTTAAGAAAAGAAAAATGATAGAAAATGTAAATAACAATGAATTGGTCCTTAGCTCATCTGGAGTGGTTTTGTAGGTTAATGAAAGGGGATTTTTTTTTTACAAAACTATGAGGCATATAGAAGAGAAAATGTATAGATTTACTTTCCATTTATAATACAAAAATCAATCCAATGATTCCAAGAACAAAATTATATCTAAACTACAGGAAGTGTTTCGAGAGCAATGGTTAGTGAGACATGTCAGACTTGAAATAGAAAAAACATACAACAACAAAAGACAATCATTCAAAAGTAATATTCCTAATTAAAATGATTTTCCAGAATTATATGTATATATTACTATAAACCATTCATTTATTACTATCAATTTTGTTATATTTAGTTTTTCTATATCAATATAAAAATAATTTATTATTTTTTCAGGAAGATTATGAAAATGCAAAAGGATCAATGAGTTGATATGTGAAACATGCCAGTAGAAATGTCCAAAAAAGTGTACAAGGAGATGGTCAAAGAAATGAAATAATTGCATCGCAAGAAGATCCATCTCAACAACAACGTGCTTCAAATGAATGTAAACATGATCTACTTTGTACATATAAACACAAAATCTAGCATTAAATATTAATTTTCAAGTATTTTCTTGTAGAAAAGAAAATAAAATGGAACTCATTCAGCACATAAAACAGGACGACAAGGAAGAAGGTGGTTGATATCAAATTTTGTGAGTAAATGTTAATATTTCCTTATAAGAATTCAAGGTTTCATTTTTGTATACTTTAATTTCTTTTACAACAACCATCCTTGAATGTCTTCAAATAGGTGCTAACATACAAAGAAGAGCCATCAGAAGAATTTATTAACATTGGGTTAAATATGGGTTGTGAGTATATGTTGGCATATAAAAAATTAATTATGGAATTTGTAAGTATCTACGTTTTTTAGACATGTTTTCAGTGATAATCACACCAAAATCCATTTTTCGATGTGTTTCAAACCAACAAGTGTGGTTCATCATCAGGACAAGATGAAGAACCAGATCATGGAAAAAAATTATATAGAGAGACCGATCATTCAAATAGCTAGAAAGAAACAACTATATTTATGGTCAAAAGTAGTTGTTTCTTTCTAGCCATTTGAATGATCGATCTTTCTATTTAATTTGTTGCCATGATCTGGTTATTCATCTTGTCATGACGATGAACCACACTTGCTAGTTCAAAATGCGGAGACAAATGGTTTTTGATGTAATTATCGTTGAAAACATATCTCAAAAACTTGATATGGATCACAAAAGCCTTAATTAAATAAGTATCTATGTTGTTTTACTTATCTAAGTTTATAATTAATAGAACAAAAAAATCCTTTATATTAAATCTATAATTTATAATGGGGTTTAAAACATGCAAGAAACAAAATATGGAACTGCACAAATAGAGGACTTATTGCAACAAAGCACGAGACTTGGTTTTGAAACCATGTGTACAGTTTATGAGTCACTTCTTTCTATGGTACATTATTATTCGATTTATATTGATGTATATTATTTATTTCAATTTTCATTATTCTCACCAATGTAGATACACTCATTACACTTTATTTTTATGTTTGTAAATGGAACAAGATCAAGAAGATGAAAACAATCGATGCAATCATTTTTTTTTTGTCCAAATCACCCAAGTCATGGAAGTAGCTTGAGAATTAACAGAAATTCAAACAAAAAATGATGATCTATTTCGATGTCAATGTCACCTATTGTATTTTTTAAAATAATTGTTTGTGAAAATAAGACATTTTGTTTAATGTAATAAAAATATTGTGCCAAGTGAAAGACAAGGGGTTACCAATAACAACCTCATTTTGTATGGTAAAGAGTCTCTTATTGATATATAATAAAATATATTTTAAATTATTCTATAGTGTTATCCAATGTCGCTGTGAAATGTTATACCACTGATTAAATATTATAATGAGGAGATGCAAAATCTAATAATATAACAAATTAATCCAAACATCATATATAAATGCACTAATCAAATTTCAATTTATATGAATAATTTTATTACTAAGATGTATGTAGATTTTTCGATGAATAATAGATTAAAAAAAAATCACAATAATTGCATTGTAACAAGTCGATGTTTCCGAAAAAGAGAAAATATCATATAAAAAACCAGTGCATCCATAACATAAAAACACACATGTGCATTATGTTCTATAAAAGCACCATTACAACATCATTTTTGCGTGATTGGTGCCTTTTTCGAAAACAACAACACCAGGGCATTTAGTTCTTCAAGCACTGGTATTTTTTGTAATTCATGCCTTGGTGCATTGTAATTCTTAAAGCACTAGCACTTTCATAGAAGTAATGGCCTCGTGCTACAAAATATTATTTCCATCCCCAATGCATTATTAAAGTCAATAACACTGGTTCTTTTATATTTGTAGCACACGTGCGTTTATACAAATCATATGTGTCGGTGTTGCGAGTTTAAATAAAAGCACTAGGCTGCAATATTCTTTTGATTGCCCTCGTGTTGTTCCTTAAAAGAAAGCCCCAGGGCTTTTTTATATATATATGCACCAGGGAAGTATACATTTTAGGAATTGATGTTATTTGCATTCAATGCCTCAGTGCTTTTGGTTATGTATGCAGCCTTGATGCTTTTTGATGCAGCAACTAACCATAGGGTGTGCGATTAATAATTAAACACACCACATAAAACTAACTAAAATTCACACAATATCAAGTACACATAAACTCTCAAATAATTCATTAAATAAATAGAATATTTACAGGAGAACTCATGGCCTATTCATTAGCCTCTCATTCCTCACAATCACACCTACTTCTACTTCTACATACTTAAATGCCTCATGTTCTCACCTAGATTTATACAAATGGATATGAACCCAAAGTAGGTTCTAGATCTTAAACTAACTCCCACAATATCTCTTATGATCCATAAAATCTCTCATCCAATCCCTTATCTCTAGATAAGAGCTAACTAATCCACAATTCTCTCAAACCTTCCAAAATACACTCAAACCTTCTCCTATTCACAATAATTCTCATTCTCTCTCAAAACTATAGGAAAATACAATAATTAATTAAATCCTATCTCAAGAAACTAACTTCTTAGTAAACATTCAACCCTAGGTTAGATGCACCTGCATCACTTTTATATATGTAGTGCACAGGTGCTACTTGTTCCATGAAGTGCACTGCTACAAAAAATCTGCTAAAACCTCCGGCCACCTAGATTTTCTTCACTAAAACAACTATGTTGAAACATCTGCTACTGCAAATAGTTGTTTTAGCTGAATTTTTTTACAAATTTGGCCATTTTTATAACACTAAAAACCTCCATTATAGCCTCTACTATACTGTATTTTCCTTGTAGTGTCAACCAAATGAGAACATATGCTATAATGATCTGCCTATATTTCCATTTAATTTTTTCCCATCATGGTCTTGATTTTCTAGTACAAGAATAAGCCTTGAAGATATTGCTTCAGACAACCCCTTAGATGCCTGAAATCTATAAATAATTGTCCACATTCCTCTAAAATCTCATAATATGATATATCATGATGATCTTTGGCTACCATTGCTTCTAAGTGTTGCATATCATCTCTAATATCTTAAAGGATGGATTTTGTTGCCTCTGTAACATGTTATTGATCTCGGTTCTGGACTTGAGGGCCTCGTATACCCCCCCCGCCTCTACGACTCCTCATTTTCTGCCTATGCATACTAATTATCCAACGAAAGTAAATTCTAATGCTAGAAAAGGTATTGTCATGAGTCAAAAACCATTTAATAAAAACCATATAAGAATCACACTTGGATTCCCAACTTGCAGTGCACTTGGTGCCCCACACCCAAGTCTTCAACCTAGCGCCTGTTGAAGGAGTCTTCTAACTAAAGAAATTAACAAATAAATGTGCCACTATACAAGTCCTAAAGGGTGTCCACATGTTAACTAAGTGAGAGGGAAGCCCTCTCCAAGGTCTGTAAACAAATATACCAACCCTGTAGAATATTTTTGTGTAAGAGGAATCCCAAGCTATCAGCCAAACTATGTTTATACTATTAGCAATTAAAAACCATATTACAGTGAAAGTATTAACATAATACACAACACATGTCTATGGAATTGTAAATATTAACTTGTGACAAATAAAATTAGGGAAATATTTCCTTGGAACACCCTACGCACAACCCCAATCAAAGCACCAGCTAATACACACAACAACATACTTTGGACACTAATATTTAAACCAAACTTCAAGCTCGTCGTCATAACTTAACAACTTGATGAGGATATTAAATAAAACAAAACAAGACCCCACAAACATGCTCCATAAAAATGCCAAGGTCTTGGTCAAGACAAGATAAGACCCTCTCTCAAACCTTCTCTTCAACTCACATAATTTATTTCCACTCTCACAATAATGAATCCATATAATGAACAATTTTAGAAAACTAGATGCAACAAAAAAGATTCTATAAGCAGGAGTGATAATAACCCCCAATGAATTAGATAGCTAGGAAAGGCATGAAATTATCATGCTTAAATACAACTTCTAGCTACGATCTGTTCTCTTTTTTATGCCACGTAGTTTTTGTGAGAACCAACTACCATCTCCTTACAAAAAGATTATGCTAGTGAACTAGGAGTTCCTCCCTGTCTAAATATTCAATTACCCTAAATAACCCAACTATTTTATGCACAAATAACTTCCTCCAGGGCACACGCTCTCCCTTGTAACTAGTTGTGTCAAGTTCCCAGAGAAACATTGTTGGTTTACCTATCGTGGTGAGGAGTCAAGGTGCCCCCAACTTGGTTGAACGCAAAAACTTCCCAACAATTCTTTGCAGCAAGGGTTAACCCTGCGTAGATGTTTCCAGAACCAAAATATATGCATGCAGATACATGAATTGGGCCACATTAGCTCCCAAATTTAATGAGATCCATGTTAGCAATCTCGAAGGTAGTGGACACAAAAGCCCAAACCTCCTGAATCCTCCACTTGCACCCTTGGGAAAATTTTATATAATATTTACAATTATTAAAAAATGCATTATATATATATCATATATATATATATATATATATATATATATATATATATATATTATATATATATATTATATTATATATATATATATATATATTATATATAATATATATTATTATTAATTAAATTTCAATTTATATGATATTAATTAGGTCGATATGCCTTCTTTTTTAATTATTTCACCTTATATTTTTTTCTACCTTTTTATTCTACACTTGACATCTAGCACCATATGACCTCACATTTTAAGTCTGACATCTGTGCATATGATCTGACACTTTATGTTGGTTCAGGTGCACAGCAAAAATAATTAAAAATAACACAGCAGAACAATCAAGCACATAGGAGACAGTTTTTAACGTGGTTCACCCAACCAATCTGGGCTACGTCCACCAAACATAGGCATCAAGAGTTTATTAATCAAATTGGAGATTACATCAAGAAATCCTCACACTCTCTTAGAAAATCATCCGAATGGTTGCCTGTTATATAGCATAGAGAATCTAACAGCCTCATAACTCCCTCACATCAAATATAGGAGGCATTAACTCCCTCCCAACAACCTGGAGCTAATCTAGGAACTGAATCCCTATTGTTGTCATCCTTCAGAGATTTTTGCCTATTTGACTCAAACAAAAAATCTCAACAATCTCCACCTTGACAACAATTCGCCTGATGCCCTGGTATTATTATTTTATCTTTTCTGCAAGCCAAGAGAAGCCAAACACCAACGTAGCTTCTCCAACAAAACTGGTTTCGTGAACATGTCTGCACAGTTCTCCTTTGTATGCACCTTTTTCAAGAGAGACTCCCCTTTCAGTGATAACCTGTCTTACAAAATGGTACTTAATTGGAATATGCTTTGATTTGCTATGATAGGCCAGATTCTTAGCCAAATGTATTGCACTTTGACTATCACAAAGTAACCTGATGTCGTCCTGTAACCTACCAAACTCACCA
>APFE031564483.1:183039-193161 GCA_000404065.3 Pinus taeda
ATGCAAGTGTTTTCAAGTTGTGTCACTGGTCACAGGTCCGTAAATGTGTCCTCCAATGTGTGACAGCGGGGGGGTAACAAGGACGGTGACCAACGGTGACAAATTACTGCGTAACAGGATTCATTAAACTTTACATCGTTGTTGATGATGATTTTGCGGGTAGTAGGATCCCACAATCTATATCCCTTTGTTCCAACACAATACCCAACAAAGTTATACCTTTTAGACTTTCGATCTAACTTAGTTCGTTGATGTTTAGGCACTAGAGCATATGCATCACAACCAAACACTCTAAGTTTAGAATAGTCAAAAGGGTGTCCTTTCCATACCTCTTGCGTAATCTTGTAGACTATGGCCGTCGATGGAGATCGATTTATCACATAGCAAGTTGTTGCCACTACTTCCGTCCACAACTCCTTCTGCAACCCGACGTTACTCAACATACTCCTTGCTCTCTCGAGAAGAGTCTTGTTCATGCGTTCCGGAACTCCATTTTGCTGAGGAGTATAAACCGTGGTCTTATGCCTCTCGATCCCTACATCCTTGCAATAGCTGTCAAACTCCTTGGAAGTAAACTCACCACCATTGTTAGTTCGTTAACATTTTATTGTTCTACCAGTGTTATTTTCTACCAATGCTCTAAACTGCTTGAAAACTGAAAACACATCAGACTTTCTTTTCAACATGTAGACCCAAACCTTCCTAGAAAAGTCATCAATGAATGATACAAAATAAGACGAACCACCATATGAAGTTGTAGGGGCTGGTCTCCAAACATCTGAATGGATATAATCAAGTATGCCTTTACTAGTATGTTTGCCTGTTTTAAACTTTTATTTACTTTGTTTACCAAACAAACAATGCTTACAGAAATCTAATTTTCCATACTTCAGATTTGGAAGTAACTTGCAATCAGCCAAAATTTTCAACCCTCTCTCACTCATATGCCCCAATCTTTGATGCCATAAGTGAATGGAGTTACTGTCATGTTCAGACACAATAGACACAAAAGATGGCCCTGTTCCTCCTTCTAACTGAAATAGATTTCCTACTTTCTTAGCTTTCATAACTAGTAAGATGCCTTTGTAAATTTTCATTACTCCACCTTGAATTACAATTTTATATCCATTTGAATCAAGTGCTCCTAATGAAATCAAGTTTTTCCTTAAATTTCGTACATGCCTTACATCAGTTAATATTCTAGTTGTTCCATCAAACATTTGTAGTTGTATGCTTTCAATCCCAACAATATTACATGTTACATCATTACCCATGTATACAACACCATCATGAATTGATTTATAATCCTTAAACCATTCTTTATGGATACACATGTGGTTTGATGCCACGGAATCTAACAACCAATGTTGACCATGATTTGACACATTAACTGATAATACTTCATCACTCATACCTGAACCAGATGTCGAACCTGTATCTGTCGTATTTGCCTCCTTCTTCTCTGTCGAAGACTTTGCTTTTGAAGTTTGCTGCTGTCGCTTCCAGTAGTCCTTCTTTAAATGCCCTGATTTGCCACAAAACCAACATTTTAGCTTACTCTTCTTCCCTTTTGACTTTGAACGTGAGTCGCTCGGCTTCCCGGGGCGTCTTTCTTTCGAACGACCTCTAACCATCATAGCTTCTGATGTAGAGGTTTCAGAATGCGACTTCCTCCTTGTTTCTTCCGATAATAAGGATGCAACTACATCATCAAACTCAATAGTTTATGATGAACTAAGACTTATAGAAGTAACAAAATGATCCCATGATTCAGGCAACGAGCACAATAAAGTAATAGCTTTATCCTCAGATGGTATTTTTACTTCTATACTTTGTAATTGCACAAGAAGAGTATTAAAAGCATTTAAATGATCAGCAATTGATGTACCTGCCTTCATTCGCAAACCGTACAACTGTCGCTTCAGGAGAATCCTATTGGTTAAGGATTTGGTCATGTACAGTTTCTCCAGTTTCGTCCACAAACCAGCAGCTGTTGTCTCCGACACAATATTAAACATGACATCGTCCCCAGGCATAATCGAATGCACTTACAGCTCTTTCATCCATTTCGTTCCACTCATCGTCTAGATTTTTTGAAGGTTGTTTGATTTACCCACAATGCTTTACCACGCCTTGTTGGACAGCAAGTCCATTGCATTTTCACCTTCCAGATCTCGAAATTATTCTTGCCATTAAATTTCTCAATTTCAAATCGGGCACTTTGAGTTTTCGCCATTTGTATCAACAAAAAACACAATAATCTCCAATATCCAACCAGCAATAAAAAATTGCTTATGCCTTTGTTTTTACACAACAAAAAAAAACTGCCTATGCCTTTTAAAAAAAAAAACTTCCGTTAGCACTTCACAAAAAAAAAAAAAATATGCCTCTGCCTTTGTTTGTACACAATAAAAAACTGCCTTTTTGTACTTCACATAAATCTTACAGAAACTCTCAACATCTCACATGTTTAGCATTATCAACATTTAAACTGAACCGAGAAGTCTCTTGTTTCACCTTTACCAGAGGCTCGCGAGTCAAAGTCATTTGTCTCACATGTTCGGTATTATCAACAAACTCAAATCGAACCCACAAGTCATTTGTTTCACCTGACTTCGAAGACTTTACTTTTTGTAGCACTTGAATTTTAATGTCAATGTTTCACCTTATGTATTTATTTCAGCGCTCATAGATTAGCATTAAACACCATGCAACTTTCGGTTATCATGATGGTTCCTCTATTGTTGATCAGTCGGTCAATTAAAAAACAAAACAACGCAAGGGCAAGTTTAAAAAACGCGCATGGGCTAATTAAAAAAATGCGCAGGAGCAATTATGCACCAGGTATATGTGTATGAAACAGCCTCCACGCATGAATTAACAGCGCACCAACAATATAGATTTAGTTTCAACAGCGCACCAGCAATATAGATTTAGTTTTAACAGTAGTTCAAATATGCAGCGCACCAGCAGTAAAACAAATATACTGTTCACAAAACAACGCTTCATGAAACAGCTCCAGCAACAGCGTGCTCATTGCGTGCTCAATGGAGATCCACGTAGGTTTTGATCAGCTCCAGCAACCAACTCCGCGCTCCACCTCCAAACCAACTCCGTG
The DNA here is from genome assembly GCA_000404065.3 of Pinus taeda. Lineage (NCBI taxonomy): Eukaryota > Viridiplantae > Streptophyta > Pinopsida > Pinales > Pinaceae > Pinus > Pinus taeda. The sequence goes on from APFE031564483.1 coordinate 186,158, forward strand.
CTCCAGCAGTGCCGCTCCTCCAACGAGCTCTGATACCAATTGTTGGAATTCAGAGGCACAACAATTTAATAAACACACAGCAGAATTAACACAACACATATGACACAATATTTAATGTGGTTCACCCAACCAATCTGGGCTACGTCCACCAAACATAGGCATCAGGAATATATTAATCAAATTGGAGATTACAGCAATAAATCCTCACAAAACCTCTCACTCTCTTAGCAAACCATCCGAATGATTGCCTGTTATATAGCATAGAGAATCTAACAGCCTCATTAACTCCCTCACATCAAATATAGGAGGCATTAACTCCCTCCCAACAACCTGGAGCTAATCTAGGAGTTGCATTCTATTGTTGTCATCAGTGAGATTTTTCCTATTTTGTTACAAAATAGAAAATCTCAACAGAACTATTTACAATATCGTATAAAGATACTTTTATTTTTCATTTAAATTTAATATTTGGCATATACGAATTTATTGGTGACGATGCACGATTGACTTTGCAAGGGAAAAAGTTATATCGAAAATTTAGTGCAAGCATACCGGACAACTATGCGCGCAAATTCCAATACTTGTTTATCCACAATATTACGATTCAATACTTGGAATGATAGAATTCTTACGCAACAGTCGTAATTGGGTTTGCAGATTGGATATGTTTTCTCCAATTTCCAGAATAATAAAAACAATTGAAACGGTGTGTTGCCCTTATTCACATTAAATGCATTTACACCTCAAAACCTTAACGGTCGTCAAATATCACTGAGGTGAAAATGATTTGACTTTTTAATATTTTGCAATTTTGTTTTGCAATTCCAACCAAAGTTTCTATAAAAGGTTTAATATTTCTATTTTCTTGTCAATTTAAAAATAACTTTTTAATTTTTAAGATATGTTATTTTCAATTTTTGATTGGTTAAAGGAGTTTTGATGGGACATAATTCTTTAGAGGGCATTTTATTTCGGTGTTTATCAACCTCTAACAAGTAATTGAAAAAAAGAAAAATATTAATTTTGTAAGTGGCTATTTTCATGGGCGAGTGCTATGACACTCACAATGTTATACCCTGTGGGTGAGTGCTCTGACATGACACTGGCATTGACACTGTTATGCCATTGCTCTATCCAATGATATCCGTTACGTAGACGAGGGAGCTAAACGAGAACAAATCTCTAATGGATAAAGTTCAATATGCAGAAGTTCGCTTGAATTAAGAGGTATGCTTGTGCACATTTCAACGGTAGTAGGCAAAGCTCGAGCCATCATCGAAGTCTTCGGTTTTGTTTACGCCTCTCAAAGGACTCATGTTTCCCTAGTGGACAAAAGTTACCACCTGGGTATTGGCATTAGAATTTCTGCATAACTGGATATCTCAATTTGCTGGAATAAAGTTTCTGATAAATAATTTTAATAGCGAGTACAATAAGCTAATCTAGTCTTCAACAAGACTATTATAATTTATATGCTTATTTGGACTTCTACCTGCGCTATTATAATTTATATGCTTATTTGGGCTTCTACTCTCCCTATAGAATTACTAGATGCTCACTTTGGCTTTTTGTCCCTATAGAATTACTAGATGCTCACTTTGACTTTTTGTGTCATAATTTCCAGTTCCAATCAATATCATGTACGCTATTTTACACACTATATGTAAGTGTGATTGTTACACAATTTTTTTCACTTTGTTAGGCGTGCAAATATTTTCTTGTGCAGGAATAATAAGGTCATATCAATGTTTTATGTTTGGTTGTGGTCTCCATTCAATAATCCCCATGAGATTGCATATTAGTTGGATACTATCTGTATATGCTGACATTGATGGAGAGTAGATTAGGGTTAAATCAGGACCTCTTTAGCGTCTTTCGAATTCGGTTTTCTTCTCTATTTAGTCATTGTGCAAACACAGAGTTTTGTGTATCAAGAACATAGAAACAATGAATAACTTTGCGTTGGGGGTTGGCATTTTAGGTTCATGGCCATAATATTCATTTATCTATTTTGGTTCTTCTTATTTCTTGTTTGTTTTACTCACACTCACTCAGTTTACTTGTTGAATCTGGGATGAAGGAAAACACTAACCCCATGCCCATCCTAACACATGTAGCTTTCTATGCAAGTAATTCGGACCAAACCTAGTATGCTTTGTAGGGACCTCATTGTGGCTTCATACCTCCGCATTATGAAAGCCTACACACATATAACACAACGCTACTCACTCCACATTATACTATTATGATTCTTCTAAGCACCTCCATTTACAACATTTCATACAAAACCCATCCGAGGTACACTTCTTCTTTATTGGTTGAGTCCATATTGAAGCTATCTCCGGAAAACGGGGCACTCGAATAGAGTGCAACACCTTTCAATTGGAAATTATAATACCTACTTGTCTCAGTTGTGATTCATTCTATCTAGAGGAGGCTATTCCTATTCCTTAGGGTTGTTATATCTAGATGTTTCCTAGATTGGTGTGTGGTTGAGATATTATCTCAATCAAGTGATTGTGTGTCCAAGTTAGTTTATCTATCTTGAGACAACACTAAATGTATTTATATGTAATATTATTTGATGTGAATATGCAATATAGTTGGCACTATTAGAATTTAAGTTGGTATCAGAGCCCATATGGGCCTCGGCCTTGGCCTCTTTTGGGCCGAGGGAAATAAAGAGTTTGTTTGTCCATTAAGATTTTTTTACTATCCATCAGATTATTAAAGTTATTTTGGAGTTTTTCAAGAGTGTGGACCATAGCTACACTATGAGGGATGACATATCTATGAGTGATATGTTAAATAACATTATGTCGATTGTGTGTGCTCTAATCTTATGCAACTACGTGCTTGCAGAAGAATCGATGATGTATGCCTATAGTTCCTAACATGGTGTTGATGCCTACTATTGGGCATGGAATCCCCCCACGGCATGTTCTGGGGCTCAAAGCCCAAGTTTTGAGTTGATATTGTTATAAATATCTGCGAATTGCGGGCGCGAAATGTATGTTAGAGTCATAGGGTTGTCCGCCCTAAGTTTTGAATGTAAGGTCGGCCTAACCATGGTCTGCGAACCATGGGATTGAATAAATAGAGCGAGGCTCTAAGTTGTAAGGAGAGATCCAATCGAATAGAGAATGGGCATGAAAGGTCTTAGAGATTAAGTCGATGTGTGAAGTGCGTCTTGAGTTGTAGAGTAGGGAAAAGGCTATGCAATTGAATGCGTAGAGGCCGAGTAGAGTCCGCAGCTGGGTGCGCGGACCCCTGCAACTGAATGCGCAGGGTGGAGTCGAGTCTAAAATCGGAGAAGAGATTAATAAAGAAATGTTTTGTCACCAATTCTGTGTATCCGTTTTGAGTTATTACATGTTTGATACCATTTGCAAATAGAATGTTTCTTTACTGCGTGCACTTGTATGAATTGTGAATATTGTTAAGTATCAATGGAAGCATACAAATAAGCTAAGTTAATCAACTAATATTGGATTACTAGTAAGGACTTGGGTAATAACATTGTTCAGCCCTCAAGTAGGTCTGCACGAAGGCAACACCTTAGGCTGCGAGGAACCGGTAGGTGCGCGTAGTGACGTGTGCGCGGGGTCGATCAGACATATCCAAGGTGCAGAAACTTGGTTCTAGCACCCTCCCATACTACTTTGGGTGAGACCTAAGTCCGTGCTCCGCGGACTGTTGCTAAAAGGGCTAGTGGTACCAAGATATATTTGGCTAAATCACCTCTAAACCTAGGTCAGGCCCCAACAAGCTAACAAATGGTTCCATTACCAGGACCAGGATCTGCATAAGGGATGTCTGATGTCGTGTCATTGGAATCCGACAAAGAAAGAAACTGAAGGGCGGCTGGACAGAAAAATTCACGAGTTCGCGGCACAGAAAAATAGGAATTTGCGAGTATCAATGGAATAGTGGTTAGAGCACTACTTATATATGGAAATCCATGAAATTTTCTTTGCATCCTTCCCCTTTGAGTTGTATGAGTGGATCGCAAAGCTAGCAGACAATCAGGGAAGGTGTAGGCTTGACAAACCGACTGTGTGACTCCAGAATTGGTATGCAGACTAGAAGCATCGGAAGATAAGATCACGCGCGTTGTGGACCATTGGCTTGATCGAATTATAGGGTATTTATCACCGAATTCGTGGTAGATACTTCAGTTAGCTACAGCGAGGCAGAACGACGCTTCCTCAAAGGACTGCGAGGTAAGTACATTAAATCTTTGAACACTTGGATTAAAATGCTATTGCCTGAAAAGCGGGTTATGTGAATAAATTGATGTTTGGGGCTACGCAAAGTGGGAGGATCTATAGAAATGGAGGTAGTGCAGAAATAGAAAATAGTCCCTTGATTTTTCCTCAGCGAGAAAGTGAGGAAGAGCTCGCTAAAGTTTCACCAAGAAATGCGATCAGTCTGATAAGGCAGCGAATTCCACGCATACCACCTCCACCTACACCACCACTAGTTTTGCCATCTTCACCTTCATCTCCTCCCACACCACCTCCACCACCACCACAGTTCAATATGGTGAGCGCGATAAAATTGCTAGTGTTCAAAGGTTTAGGCAACGAAGATCCAGACCAATTTTGGTTCGTAGTAAAATATGTATGGGAAGCACAAGGAGTCGTGGATGAAAATATAAAGAAGGCAATTCTGGTAATCGCATTGCAGGATCGCACACTGATATGGTACATTAAGCATTCTATTGGCCATCCAAACGCGGGGATCGTAGATATCCAGGCTGTGCTGAACAGGGAATTTAGCAGGCCAAAATCGGAGACACAATTGATTATAGGGTTTAAGGAAATTGTGATGCTTCTAGGCGAGATCCCCTGGGAGCTAGATTAGAGACTTATGAGTATGATTCACAAAGCCAACATGACCTTGACAGATGGGCAGCAGTGCGCATAGTTTGTAGCGTCACTAACACCGCATCTGAGGACGATGTTGTCGCAGCATAATTTATCCACCCAAGCCGAAGCTTTGGAGATTGCAATGAGATTACACGAGACCCCAATACAATATCTTAGCCTGGGAGTCCAACAAATCCACGCACAACTGCAAAACTTGTGTTTGGAAATGCAAAGTTTGAAACAGGACAAGACAACTCACCTGGAAGCGCGCGAGGAGGTATGGTGTATAAAATGCAAAGTCTAGGGCATGACAAGGACCATTTTCCAGTCTTCACGAATTAATTGGCGAGAGGAGAGTCGATGCCATTAAGACCAGAAGCACAAGCAGGATTGAGTTTGACGCTTGCATTATGGTGCGCGATTTGTCAGTTAGGAGGAAAACATGCAACGAATAATTGTCATCTATTACAAAAGTATATGCAGATGTCTCAACAATTATTCTATAATTTTTGCAGGTCGGTAGGCCATGATGAGCACACCTGTAGAATTTATGAGTTGATGATGGATCAGACCCATACCTACCGAGTGCAGACCGAAACGCGAGCCCTCGATCAAAATACAGGGATGGTACACATTGGATTTCAGGGGCGCGGACGAGGTCGAGGTGAAATGGGACCAGGAAGGGGTTGCAGACAACTGATTTGTTACAATTGCAGAGGGCCAGGGCATTATGCCCGTGATTGTACAAATCCGACGAGGGCATCATGTTTATATTGTACCCAGTTTGATCATGAGACGGAGGACTGCCCCACACTGATAGTGAGGTTGTGCGATAAAGGAAAAATCCAGCCTCCCCCGACTCAGAACCTACAAATGATGAGCTCTAAGCCACGCAAAGAGGACCCGAACATAAACATCGTGCTCCAAAGCAGTATCACAACAGGAGAGGTCAAGGGCAAGCATTCTGAAGAAAGTGTGTGGGTTCGCAAGGCTCCCATAAAGGAACCTTAATTTGATTTGGAGCATGCGAAGGAGACATTCATGGAAGCTAAGAAGAGCTTCACGGAGGCCTCCAATTCAGGGAGTAAGGACAAACTAGAACCAGAGATGGACCCGTCAATGCTTACTACCTTTTTGGAGACATGCATGAAGCTGCTGGGTGACAGCAAGGCTGTGAAGGGATTGCAGGAACTCATCACTAGGTGCGCTGGGTCAGGAGAACTGCCTGTAGTATGGAAGCTCACGAAGCACACAATGCGAACAGGAAGGGAGATGAGATTGACTGCGCAAATAAGGGAATATGAAATGGATCAAGTGATTATGGATTTAGGATTGGACGTGAACATATTGCTAAAGAAAACATGGGAGCGCATGGCAGGCTCGCATTGCAATGGTCCCCTATTCAATTGCGAATGGCGAACCAGCAAAAGATCCTACCCATGGGAAGATTGTAGAGAGTAACAGTGGATATTGAAGGTGTGAGCACGCTTGCATATTTTGAAGTGATAGAGATTGTCGATGAAAGAAATCCCTATCTCGCGCTATTGGAAATAGATTGGACCACTGATATGAACAGAGTGATAAATCTAATGAAGCACAAAATGATTTTTGAGAAAAAGTCATTGCGTATAGTGGTACCTTTAGACCCTGCGGAAGGATCACACTACATAGAGCCAGTGCACGACGATGAAAGTGACGACGATCTAAATTGTGTCTACAAGATAACATCTCGGGAATAGAATTGGGCAAATCCTATAGCGAATGGTGGGATTTCATGGGAGCGTGAAATCTCCTGCACATCGAATTCGGATGAGGAAATAGAACTATGGCAAAACCGGTTACACGAGGTAACCATGCTCAATTGCAACATGATGGTAAGATCACTACACTGCGTGACAACAGAGGTAAGGGATCTACCTATGTATGATGGGTTGAAAACGCTGGATGAATTCCTGAACAAATTTGAAAGAGAAGTGCCAGAACAGTAGCATTTTGATGCTCTAAAATGGGCACTGCATGTGTTGTAGATCTAACCCAAGAATATTATAGATCTGATAAGAAAGTATAAGATAATGCAAATAAACCCAAGAAATAGATAGAAATGAATCTTTATTATCAAACCCTTAAGGTAGG
>APFE031564483.1:203498-216796 GCA_000404065.3 Pinus taeda
ATAATAAATTATTGTTATTCTAAGAAATTAGTTACATTAGGTAAATTCTATAACTAAAGTATTATATATTAGTGTACTTGTATATTAATAAATGTATATACATGTACCAAAAAACGAATGTTGGTACATCCTATATTTATTTAATAATACTATTTATTTATCATTTAAATCTAAGGTCCATTGGCCAAAGTATAATACTATAATTAATTTAATAGTTTACTATGTTTATTTAACAATTAAATAATTGTATATAATGCTATAATAGGATAATACTAATAATATTTATAGAAATTCATAATATATAAATATACATGATTGAAATCAAGAAAAAGAAATAATTTATCAAATTACTTCCTGAATATTAGTATTCCCACAAATGATTGTAATAGGGTCGACATTAAATTTATAAAGATCATATTAATGAATAATACCAAGTAATTAAGATAATAGAAGGGAACAGATTATATTAATACAATATAATATTAGGAATCCGAGAGGCGAATATAAAAAGGATTAAAAGCTAACTAATAAAAATATAAAAACCCAAGGGTTAAAGGACCAACCCCAGAATCAACCCCAAGACCTTATAAATGAGGGATAGAGGAGGCTAGGAAGACAGGGCTGGGACCCAGCGATTGCTAATCTTCCAGCCATCATCCCTATTAAGATTCTTCGGCTTTTTCTCTATCTCCAGGGCCTCTCTAAATTTACGATGGTGAAACTGCGCCACCTTAGCAATGACCTAAGCCTCTTCAATACAGACATGATGCTTAGTCTTTTCGGCATGTTCAGCCAGGGCTGAGGACTTGGCCCTCCCATGCATTAAGTCAGTCGAATGCTCGCTCATCCTTTGCTTGATAGAGCGACCTGTCTCACCAATATATGGTGTCCCACAGGAACAAGGAATGACATAGACGCCCTTCATGTCTTTAGGGTCGATAGGATCTTTTATCGACCTGAGGGAGCCACGGATCGTATTGAGAGGCCTAAAAGTTGCGGGCACATCAAACCTCCTCAGAATCATCGCAATCCTATCAGTGGTCCCTTGGATGTAAGGCAGGTTAACCTGAAAATTGTTGAAATTATATTTAGGCCTGGAGGTCATATGGTAGTGCAGGAGAAGCAAAGGAGTGATGGAGGAATCTGGTTGGGTTTGCGATGTGTGCACGACTGAAAATGAGGGGAACTTGAACACGTGCACCATGTGCGGAAATCTGAGGATGGTGATTCAATTTCAGCCGCACAACAGGGTCACATCTGCTAGGAATGGTGGAAGAGGGGCCTGTGTGTTTCGAGTGCTGCTTGATTTGTGCACTGCGTGGAGAAGCAACATGCAGTGTGTATCCAGATTGTGCAGATATGTGAAGATCTGAGTGCTTGGTGGAGATCTGCGTAACCTGGTGATCGAGCTACATGCTTGCTGGATTGCTCTAAAGCAGTTATGGACGCTGTTGTGGAACTACATGTGAAGTGATCTACATGGGGCTGGTGAGAGCCATGGGATGCTGCCAACAGTGTGAGGAAATCTCCCTGTGTGAGTGGAGTGGTGTCTGCGTACAGACTTCCTCTAGAGAGGCATATTTGCTTGAAGAGGAAACTGTTTGACTTGTCAATGCAGTCATAGAGCCGGTGGAGATAGTTGAGTGCAGGTGGAGAATTTGAGCGTGGTGGATCGATTTCCTGATCCGAAATTGATAGGGGAGAAAATGGGTCTTCAAAGTAAATTGAAAGAGTCTCGAAGAAAATTTAGGAGAAAGCATCAAAGGAGAATTTCAAAATATTGTTTTGTTGAATTTTGTGATGTGTTTCATGTTGATGGTGATGGACCAGTTGTTGATCAAGATGCAGATTTGGAATTTGGTGAGATTATTAAATGGTTAATGCCAGATTTACCATCTTTTTCAGGTATGAATTATGAAATATGGGAAAATGAAATGAAAACAGTACAATGGAAGGTAAATTTATTGGATTATGTCGAAGATGTTATTAATGATAGTGGAGATGCATTAGCATTAAGTCTTATAACATCTACAATAGATGACAACATCATACTCAGCATAATATATGAATACGGAGAGATTCTTAATACAAAAATTTTATGGGATGTTTTAGAGATGAAATATTGTTTGAATGAGGGCAATGGTGCTGAAGATATTGCTCTTGAAAATGATCCCATAATTGATTATGAAACTTAAGAGGTAATGATGGGTGATGAATGTGTGTTAAAATTGTAATGATGAAAACACATCCTTTATTGTAGAACCTTAAAGTTGTCCAGATGCAGAAATCAAATTTGATGAGACTTATATACTTCATGATGAGTGGATCAATTTGATGATTGAAAAACATCTTATTGATGAATCATTGTTTGGTGAGAAGGAAGGCCTATCTTCACAAACAGATCAGATGCAGAACATGCTTGTAGCAATAGACTGGGTGAAGAGGATGAAGGCATAATTATGTCAGCAGAAAGGGATGAAGTAGGGAGAGATGGTGAAATGAAAGCTCTCCTAAAGGAACAGGAAGATGAAAGTAAATGTGGTCCTCTTTATAAATCTAATATTTTTTTTGTGCACATATTGGGAGGCAAGAAACAACAATGAATTTTGAAGAAGAATTGGAGTTTCTTGAAGCATGGCTAGAAACACCATGTCTTTATGAAGTCAACGCAGAAGTTGCAGTAATGAATGGTAAAGACATCATTGTTGGGGTTTAGATGATTGACACGTTAAATAGTGAGAAGGAAAATTCTCCTATCTAGCCTGCCATAATTCTGAGAAGGGTGAGATCTTCAAGAAACGGAGGCAGTTTCCGATGGAGGAATCCAGTTGGGTTTGCGATGTGTGCACGACTGAAAATGAGGAGAACTTGAACACGTGCACCATGTGCAGAAATCTCAAGACGGTGATTCAATTTCAGCCGCACAACAAGGTAACATCTGCTAGGAATGGTGGAAGAGGGGCCTGTGTTTTCTGAGTGCTGCTTGATTTGTGCACTGCGTAGAGAAGCAACATGCATTGTGTATCCATATTGTGCAGATATGTGAAGATCTGAGTGCTTGGTAGAGGTCTGCGTAACCTGGTGATCGAGCTACGTGCTTGCTGGATTGCTCTAAAGCAGTTGTGGATGCTATTGTGGAACTACATGTGAAATGATCTGCGTGGGGCTGGTGAGAGCCATGGGATGCTGCCAGCAGTGTGAGGAAATCTCCCTGTGTGAGTGGAGTGGTGTTTGCGTACAGACTTCCTCTAGGGAGGCATATTTGCTTGAAGAGGAAACTGTTTGACTTGTCAGTGGAGTCATAGAGCCGGTGGAGATATTTGAGTGCAGGTGGAGAATTTGAGCGTGGTGGATCGAAGCAAAGGAGTGATGGAGGAATCCAGTTGGGTTTGCGATGCGTGCACGACTGAAAATGAGGAGAACTTGAACACGTGCACCATGTGCGGAAATCTCAGGACGGTGATTCAATTTCAGCCGCACAACAGGGTCACATCTGCTAGGAATGGTGGAAGAGGGGCCTATGTGTTCTGAGTGTTGCTTGATTTGTGCACTGCGTGGAGAGGCAACATGCATTGCGTATCCAGATTGTGCAGATATGTGAAGATCTGAGTGCTTGGTGGAGGTCTGCGTAACCTGGTGATTGAGCTACGTGCTTGCTGGATTGCTCTAAAGCAGTTGTGGATGCTGTTGTGGAACTACATGTGAAGTGATCTGCGTGGGGCTGGTGAGAGCCATGGGATGCTGCCAGCAGTGTGAGGAAATCTCCCTGTGTGAGTGGAGTGGTGTTTGCGTACAGACTTCCTCTAGAGAGGCATATTTGCTTTAAGAGGAAACTGTTTGACTTGTCAGTGGAGTCACAGAGCCGGTGGAGATAGTTGAGTGCAGGTGGAGAATTTGAGTGTGGTGGATCGATTTCCTAATCCAAAATTGATAGGGGAGAAAATGGGTCTTCAAAGTAAATTGAAAGAGTCTCGAAGAAAATTTAGGAGAAAGCATCAAAAGGGAATTGCAAAATATTGTTTTGCTAAATTTTGTGATGTGTTTCATGTTGATGGTGATGGACCAGTTGTTGATCAAGATGCAGATTTGGAATTTGGTGAGATTATTAAATGGTTAATGCCAGATTTACCATCTTTTTCAGGTATGAATTAAGAAATATGGGCAAATGAAATGAAAACAATACTATGGAAGGTAAATTTATTGGATTATGTCGAAGATGTTATTAATGATAGTGGAGATTCATTAGCATTAAGTCTTATAACATCTAGAGTAGATGACAACATCATACTCAGCATAATATATGAATATGGAGAGATTCTTAATACAAAATTTTTATGGGATGTTTTAGAGATGAAATATTGTTTGAATGAGGGCAATGGTGCTGAAGATATTTCTCTTGAAAATTATCCCATATTTGATTATGAAACTTAAGAGGTAATGATGGGTGATGAATGTGTGTTAAACTTGTAATGATGAAAACACATCCTTTATTGTAGAACCTGAAAGTTGTCAAGATGCAGAAATCAAATTTGATGAGACTTATATACTTCATGATGAGTGGATCAATTTGATGATTGAAAAACATCTTATTGATGAATCACTGTTTGGTGAGAAGGAAGGCCTATCTTCACAAACAGATCAAATGCAGAACATGCTTGTAGCAATAGACTGGGTGAAGAGGATGAAGGCATAATTATGTCAGCAGAAAGGGATGAAGTAGAGAGAGATGGTGAAATGAAAGCTCTCCTAAAGGAGCATGAAGATGAAAGTAAATGTGGTCCTCTTTATAAATCTAATATTTTTTTTGTGCAGATATTGGGAGGCAAGAAACAACAATGAATTTTGAAGAAGAATTGGAGTTTCTTGAAGCATGGCTAGAAACACCATGTCTTTATGAAGTCAACGCAGAAGTTGCAGTAATGAATGGTAAAGACATCATTGTTGGGGTTCCGATGATTGACACGTTAAATAGTGAGAAGGAAAATTCTCCTATCTAGCCTGCCATAATTCTGAGAAGGGTGAGAATTAGAATTCAATTTTTCCTTCACAGGGGAAGAAATGAGGTGAAGAGATATCACTACCTCATGGCAAGGAAAGTGAAGATAAAGTCTCATCCACAAATGAAAAGTATGGGCTCTGCTACAAGAAGACAAAAATGAAAGCTCTATCTTTTACCATTATAAGCATAGCTGAGACTGAGACCAACAGACGTATGTTATTATTTGGTACCCTTTCTCCATTAAGGGGGAGTGTTAGAATTAATGAAGAAAGATAGAGTTAGTTAAGGATAGGATTGAGACTCTAATATTAGGTCTCAGGTCCTACTATCTAGGGAGTGGTTGAAACCACCCTGGTTGTGTGAAAGCCTATATTACTAGGTTGTTCTCCATTGAGTATGTACATAATGTAATAGTATTGTATGAGTATTTGGGCACTCTTCAGGTATCTCACCTAGAGAGCCATTTAGATAATAAAATAAGTTTTAAAAAAGACTCTAGCAATCAATTTGACAATTAACCACTATTAATTTGCCATTGACCAATGCAAGTTATAATGTTTAACTTTAAAAAATAAATATATAATTTTCAATATTATTAAAAAAATATTTTTCAAACATTTAATTGGATGATAATTTGAAGGTCTTATTGCAACTTAACACAATACAATGCCATGTGAATAGCTGCCTCACATTTTTCTTCCATAATTATTTACTAATAGATAGTATCCACCATAATTTAATTTAAGCAAATATTTGCATAAAAATGAATAGGAACAAGATTAATTTAAATATACTTACCAAGAGTTATTTCCCACCATTATTTATGTGTTCTTCAACATTTTATTAATTATGAATAAAAATGTAAAGCACAAGTCGTTATTCCATAATAAACCATTAATTTTTACACTTCATATACCAATTTGCAATTTATTTGAAAACATAATTTGTAACTGGAATGAAAGGAAGTAAACTGCCTTACAACACTTATTAATGTTACAATTGATAATAACCTCAATTACAGAACTTTTTTACTATAATTTACAATCTTCGTTTAAGCTTTTGAATTGTAATTTAAGTTTTGGCTAGATTCTTTCAGCATTGTATAATGCTTCAGCATGAAATTTAGAACTAGAAACTTTTTTGCATACACAATTCAAATTCCAAAAAATTACAAAAATGTAAAATAAATAAATATAACCATATAGTAAGCCTTTTATAATATGTATATTTCATTTGCCTTTATATTTTATATTTATTTTTATATTAATATATAAATTATTAAATAATTATTTAAATAATCAATAATATATTACATTAATTATAATAATAGTACTAAAGCAATTTTTTTTTAAACATTTCACAATAAAATAAACACACTAAACTGAAATTATAATTTATTATAAAATTATCATTATTATCAATATAAAAATGGTATACCATCAATATATAGGCCACCTTTTCGTTTCATATATTTTCCTTTTCCCAAAAAAACCATAAATAATTGTATATGGCCATTAAATTAGCTGGATAATAACAGCAACCACAAACAGCTATAATAACAGCAACCACAAAACAACTAACTGGGTAGAATTGAATGCAAAATCTGTGTAGAAGCAAAGCTTTGACGAGAACTAATCATGTCAGGGAAGAAATTGGTCGATTTCGAATGAAGTATAAGCTGTTCAACTGAATTGCGTCTTCCTTGATAGAAAACAAGATTTTGCATTTTGAAATTCATATAGTTTGTCAAAATCTTACCACAGAGCAGAGATACCCAGACATCAGGTTATAACAAGACGTTGGCCGTGAGTAAAATTGCATCATAGCTGGTATGTAAGGATATCGATAGATAAGTATTCATCAAACATTCAAATAACACAAGAATATGATATGATTGAACGACTTGAAACTATATATGCTTTATTTTTCATCACAGAAATTGGGGTTACAGCAGGTCATCAACACATATTATTTAGGAAATTTGTAGAGTCAATAAAACGGTTTTCTTATTGGAGGCACCATCCAATTTCTAACTTTATTCCATAGTATTATTGCACTGATAATTCCACCAATCCATTTTCCATTCATAAACTCACTGCAATCAAAGATATATATTTGTCCAAAACTCACTGCAATCAAAGATATATATTTGTCCGAGTGGATCAACCATCTTTGACTAACACCTCCCTCTGTGCTCTTTAGAGATTAGTTTTCTTTTTTAGAGGAAAACCACATAAATACTGGGTCATTACAGAAATTGATGTGACAGTAACATCAATACAACTTATTTAGGAAATCGGTACAGCCCACAAAATGGTTTTGTTCTTGGAAACATTATTCAATCTCTAGTTTTATTCCATAGTATCATTATAATGATACTTCCTGCAAATCCAATCCCCATTCCTAAACCCACTGCATTCAATGATACATATTTGTCCAAATGGTTCAACCATCCTTGACTAACACCTGTCCCTGTGTTATTGTGAGTCTTGTTTTGTTTTTCATTGCATGTCTGTAGAGGAAAACCACATAAACACGGGTTTCCTTGAAATGAAGTAATATTGAAAGTATCAAACTGTGTTGCTAGTGGGATTTTGCCACAAAGTGAAACATCTAAATATGCTAGCATGGATAGCATAGAGAGTTTTTGAGGAATTTCTCCACTTAAATCATTTTTGGCCAAGTCCAATTGTTCCAAAGTAGATATAACACCAAGAGATGCAGGTATGTGGCCTTCCAGTTTGTTACTTGATAAATTCAGCAATCTCAAGCTGCTCAAATTCCCTATAGTTGGAGGTATTTCTCCCATAAGATCATTGCTAGACAGATCCAATATTGTGTTTGTAGCCAACACATATGTTAGAGTATACTCATATCCCTTGATGACAATGTCCAGATCTTCATACAATGTATTACTAGTGAGTTTGGAAGACCCAAGCTTTTTGAATCCTTGGAGCCTTTCTAGATTGGATGGTATCTTTCCACTGATTCTATTGTTGGACAAATCCAACACTTGCAATTTGATGAGATTTGTGATGTTTGAAGGAATGCTACCATGAAGCTTATTATGACCAACACTTAAAACTCTCAATTCATGAAGGGCTGCAAGGTAATCAGGTAGTTGACCTGTTATTTCATTTTTGCTCAAGTCTAATAGCTGAAGCTTGGTACATTTGGCCAAAGAATCAGGGAAAGTCCCAGATAAGTTATTAGAATAAGCAGAGAGAACTTCCATAGAATCAGGAAATCCTATGTCTAGATTTCCACTAAGTTTGTTGTCAGACACCTTGAACCTCTGTAAGACTCTGCATTTACTTAAAGTAAGTGGTATTTTCCCTGACAAGAAGTTGCTCTGCAATAATAAATTCTGCAGAGATTTGCAATTGCCTAAGGATGAAGGAATCTTTCCATTCAACTTGTTTTTAGACAAATCTAACACCTCTAATTCCACACATTGGCCAATATGATCAGGGATTGGTCCCTCCAAATTGTTTTCAGATATATCTAATTGTTGAAGCAAAACCAAACCACCAATACTTGCGGGAATGCCACCAGAAATATTGTTTGAATTCAAGAAGAATTTTATAAGAGAATGAAGCTTTCCTATGCTTTTTGGAATTGTACCTGTAAAATAGTTGGTATCTAAATAAAGGTGTTGAAGATTGTTCAAACCAGCAATTTCCTCTGGGATTCTGCCACTCAGCTTGTTCGTACCAAGATTGAGGAAGGTCAATTCCTTCAATTTTCCGAGGCCTTTAGGTATGTCACCCGTGAAGCTATTTTCACCTATATTTAAGTAGGTAATCTGACTCAAATTTCCAATGGCTTCAGGTATGTTACTGGTCATGTTGTTTCCAACTAGGCTCAATGTGGAGAGGGGAAGCCCAAACATACTCCTAGGCAGGGAGCCTTGAATTCTATTGTATTCTAAATCCAGCCATACAAGATTGCTGCAGTTTCCTATTTCATAAGGGATAAGACCTGAAATATTAGCTGGGCCATAAATGGATAGCTGAACAAGCTCTCTCAAATGACCAAATTGAGGTGGGATATTACCTGATAATGCCTGATTGTCTCCCAAAAACAAAACCTGAAGAGAAGAGCAGTTTCCTAGAGACGGAGGAATGGTGCTCTCCAACTTGTTTGATTGTAGATACAGGCGCTGTAAATTTTGCAGCAAGCCCAGTTCAGCAGGAATTTTTCCACTCAAGTTGTTGTGAGAAAAAGCGATGTACAATAGCTGACTGCAATTACCAAGATCTGGAGGGATGTGACCACTTAGTGAATTGCCTTCAAAGTAGAGAACAGATAAATACCTGATCAGACCCAAAACTGAAGGGATTGGACCAGTGAGATTGTTGTATCCAATGGACAACACCTGGAGAGAAGAGCAGTTGCTCAGAGAAGTTGGAATACTTCCACTCAGATTATTGTTGCTCAAGCGGAGCTGTTCCAACTGGCCAAGACAACCGAATTCTGTTGGTATACTCCCTATCAAGCTGTTCATTGAAAGTCGGATCCATTGCAGCTTTGTACAGTTACACAGCGTTTTTGGAATATAACCACCTAGCAAATTATCGCTGAGGTCGAGTACTCCCAGCGCTTTTAACTTCCCAAACTCCGTTGGAATTCTTCCTGTCAAATTATTCTGAGAAAGGTTTAGAGTGCGTAATAATGAGAGGTTGCCAAGAGAGGATGAAATGGTACCTTGCAATCCCAAACCAGGCAGTATTATGGCAATCACTCTTTTGGTGCGCTTTCTGCAGAAAATGCCATTCCAGGAGCACATGTTATCAGAGTTTGCTACGGTCCAGTTGATCAACGATCCAGCCGGATCCGATGTGAGGGCCTTTCTGAATGACAAAAGGGCTTCTACGTCCTTCCTATCGTCAGCGTCCATGGATGATGATGATGATGTAAATTCAGGTTGCTCCACAGTGCCTTCATCGTCCTTCAAAAGAGATTGAAGAGAAGCACTTCCACCAGTCGTGCGCTCATACAGATGATCATGGTGTAAAGCATGACCCCTGTGAACATGTGAGTAATGATATGGCTTCATGGAATAACTAATAGTTGCCAGGAGAAGAAGCCACACTAGTATGATCATCGACACAGCACTTTTCTCCATTTCTCTCTTTATCTCAAATCGAACGACTTCGACGACTTGCCTGTGAGTTCCCTTGTTTGCAGGCACACATATAAATATTGGAGGTCTTATAGAGTCATTGAAGATGCAGAGTAGGTTGAAAAGTCTAAATACAATCTGGAAAAGGAGGCAGACATCATAGAATTCAATGGTACAAAGTCATGGAGAAGTTGTGCAAGGAAGTAATGCTTTTGGAATTTGAAAACAGAGGCAGAAATCATGGTATTCACGGGTTCAAAGTTATCGAAGTAAGTCATGTTTTTGAATTTTATCGGTACACCGTATGGATGGGGGCAAGCACTCAGAGACCAAAAAGGAAGAAGATCTGGTGTTGTGTTTGACGATGGGTTATACCGCACAAGCAGTCTCTTTGGTTGATGGATTGTAAGATTCTTGAACACTCCTGTTTGAAAATACAAGATCGCCTTTAGTTGTGTGGTAATGGATCGTGAACAGTCAAACCATCGCTTTCGTTTTTTGGGTTCCACGAAATTAGTCAGTCTTTGGCTCATTTAAAGCGCTGCGACTACCGCACGTTACACAATCAACCGTTGCATTCTCGATGATGATTGGACATATATTTTATTGGAGAAAGTTATTGTAGCAGAACCTGTGAAACCACTGGTTTAAAGCGTGGAAATTTTATTAGAATCTTGAAAATAGGTCATAACGTACAGAATCACTTTTATACGTCGCTTTCGTGTGTTACCACAAATTTAACTTCTTGTAACTGTTGCATTAGTTACATCAATCACATACGTAATAAAGAAAAACGTGGAAAGTAGGCTAAGAATTATTGAGGGGGATATTAGATTGGAGATACATATCAAGTGACACATAATAATTGCGCAAACTTATGAATTTTATCAAGAATTTCATTGGCATTGGTATTGATTAGCCAGTGGTTTATAACGCGACTTTTTGAAAGTTTTTCTGGCGGATTTTTCCGGTCAAAATCCGGCAGCAATTCATTGAAATCCCAAGTTTGATAGCTAGTTTCTGCACAATCAATGGCTCCCAGGGGTTTTTCAGGGCACTGAATCCAAATATGCAGTTAAAAAACCATTTTAACTGCTAAAAATCAAGATTTAACCTCATTTATTCCGCCGGATTCCGTCACCAGAATCTCCAAAAAGTCGCATTATAGACAACTCCATTAACTAGTGCATAGAGGTGAACAAGTTAGGAAACTAATGGCCTTTACATTGAATTTTGCTGGTAGCTTATTTTTTTGGTAAGTACTACTAAAGAGAAGTGTGGAAAATTATTCATTTATTTAGTGGGTTAGCCATATCAAATAGGGTTTTCTTTCACTCATTAATTTTATTTTGATCTTGATTAGTTCAATTATTAATGAGAAAATAGAGTTAAAGAAATTTAGGGAAATGATTTGTTTCTAGTTCAAAGTTATTTGGTAGGTCAATTGTATAATATGTATATTATTGAAAAAATGTGGAAAATCATTCATTCTAAATGAAATATAGTGGAAATTCAGGTCTGATGTGACATATAGTGAAGAAATTCATGCAAAATCATTGATTATATTTACAAAAAAATGTTTGATATCAATATTGTCTAGGAAATTGACCACTTCATTGGGACATTTGATGAATGTTGTGGGGACTTATTCCCACTATATGAAATTTAGTGGGTTAGTCATATTGAATGTGACTTTCTTCTACTCATTAATTTTATTTTGAATTTGAGTAGTGCAAATATTGACGAGATAATAGAGTTGAGGAAATTTAGGGAAATTATTTGTTTATTGTTCAAAGTTAGTTGGTAAGTCAATTGTATAATCAATATACTATTGAAAAAGTCTGGAAAAGCATTAATTCAAAATGAAATTTAGTGGGAAGTATGTACAATGTGACATATGGTAAATAAATTCATGCAAATTCATTGATTCTATCTACAAAAAAAAATGGTTGGCACCGATATTTTCTAGGAAATTGACCACTTCATTGAGACATTTGATTGATTTCTATGGAAACTAATTCCCATTAACTGAAATTTAGTGGGGATTCATATCAAGTGATGCATATTCCTGAAGACAATTGTGCAAACTTATGAATTTTATCGAGAAATTTGTTGGCTACGATATTGACTAGTACTTAGAGGTGAACAAGTTAAGGAAACTAATTGTGTGTACCTTGAATTTTGTTGGTAGCTTAATTTTTTGGTATGTACTATTGACAAAAAGTGTGGAAAATCATTCATTCTATAGGAAATTTAGTAGATTAGCCATATTGAATGGGACCTTTTTCCACTCATTAATTTCATTTTGATTTGATTAGTGCAATTAACAAAGTACACTATGAAACGGGAATTGTACCGAGTGCCTTTTTTTGAGGTAGCAAACAATCATCCGATTTTGAACACTGATGATTTAGAATACACTTTTTCTTTGGAGCATATTTTTAACACTTTAAATTTTCTTATGCATCAAGTATGAACATTTTTTTAAATGTTAGTGAATTTCATGTTGATTTTGAATAATGTTGATGTAGATTCAGCCCCTTCTTTTAGAGGGCTTATTTTTGACACTTTAAGTTTTCTAATGTATTAAGTATAAATCATTTTTTTAAATGTTGGTGATTTTCATGTGGATTTTGAAAGCATCGACATTTTTTATTAAGGCATATTTTTTGACACTTTAAATTTTCTTATGTCCTAAGTATGCACAATTTATTTTTGAAATATTTATTATTTAACTATTTTTCAAGCTGTATTATTCCTTATCTTGTTTTTCATCCTAAGATGTTTGTTTTTTAAGGGTTTTCCAAACATGTGTTTTTTATTTTTTTTGCAATGTTTTTTTATAATGAAAATTTTAATTTCTTTTGCAAAGTTAAAAAAAATAGTAACATTAATATTTTGAGGTTAGGATTTTTTATATATTTATATATTGTTAATTAATACTTTAATACATCTAAAAAAATTGTCACCAAAAATAATAATTTTAATCATTGGACAACAAATACACATTTTACATATAGATATAACTAAAAAAATACATATTTTAGAGCCTTTTCTTTTAAAATTACATGGTAAATAAAAGATCCCTATAAAAAAAATTGAATTAAAAAAATTTGGAAAAATAGCAAATTTTATAGATTTTTAATGAATTTTATATCTAAAAATGATGACATT
>APFE031564483.1:216858-235614 GCA_000404065.3 Pinus taeda
ATTTAAAAATTGTGACTCCACTAGCCCTTGGCGAGCCAAACCCGATTCCAAAAATCAAGATTTAGTCTGCCCAAGGCCCGTGGGCAGCAGGTTTGGGTAGGCCAAATCTAATTCCCAAAATCAGATTTGGCCTGCCTAGGGCCCGTGGGCCAAGCACCTATGTGAGTGGGGGCTTCCTGCAGTGCCTGCCTAGGTGGGCCGAGCGCCTAAGTGAGTGGGGGCTTCCTGCAGCATCCACCTGCCTAAGCTTGTAGCCCACGGGCCCTGGGAGAATTGGACTTGGCCCACCCAGGGCACGTGGGTCATGGGACTAGCTAGGTGAGCACTACATGCAACCCCTTCCCACTTAGGCCCACGACCCACGACCTTGGGAGAGTCGGGCTTAAGTTGCCCAGGGCCCATGGGCCGTAGGTTTAGGTGGGTGAGCGCTACACAAAGCCCTTGCCCACCCATGCTCGTGGGCCATGGGTTTGGCCAAGTAGGGGATTCTTGCAACTCCAACCTGCCCAATCCCGCGCCCCACGAACCCTAGGCGGGCTAAGCTCGATACCCAAAATCAGACTTGGCCTTATGACATGAGTACTTGAAATTATGAAACAATCTTATGACCCAGAAAGTTCCAATATTGAAACAACCCAAAGATAATTTTTTCCAATGATAACAAGATTACAAAACTTAACCAATGATAACAATTCAAGATCCTGAAGAGATTAAAACAAGGTATATGCCAATGATCTTCTATCAATATCAATGTTTAATATAGATATATCAATGTGTTTAGTAATTATCCAAAAATTCCTTTAGCAATCCTCTTTAAACAATTGGATTGAAAGATACTCAAGAAAGAAAGAGCTACCTCAATGTTTATGAACACAATTAGAACAAGACACTCAAATGCCAATTTATCACTTTCCAACATAATTAGATATCAAGAGGAAATATGACTTGAATTTCAAGATAGTAATATGCCCAAAGAAAGTTAAGATATTTAACACCAAGATATTTTAAGATAAGAGTGCTTTAGTGAGTATTTATTAGATGTGAACTTGAAACTTGTGGATCAACTCACAACAACAAATGTGTTAGTGCACTTAAGTAAATTTGCTACAAAACCATAAAACAAGAGCAATAATAAAGCATGAACAAAGAGGGATCTTATATCTTATGAGAAATTACTAAACTCTTAGGACAACAACAAGTAACCACTTTAGATCAATAAATTAGGAAGCATGTAAAACCAATTATGACCAATGAAATGCTAAGAGACTTGTCAAGTAAAAATACAAGCTAATTAACCCTCTTATGATGAATTACTAAGAGATATATCAGATCTGAAATCACTTATTACAATAGTGAGAAAATGATGCAAACAATGAACTACCAATGTGAGAGTGTGTGCCAAATTGTGCCCAACAATTGCTAAGTGATAAAACAACTTTCCCAATATAAAATCATGAAATTTAAGCCCTCTTAAGATGTATTATTCAGAAGATATCAGATCTGATCACACTGTTATGCAGAGTTATAATTCACTATAAATTGGAGATTTATGCCAAAAGATTGATGCCTAAGACACTTAGATGTTAAGGCAATATGTTAGACATCACATTAATCAAACTTATGCCTCTTAATGTGTTCTTTTCAGAGTATACCAGATTCGATCTATTTGATTATGCAAAGATATTCCATTCAACAAACAAATAGATATAAGCCCAATATTCAATGCCCAAATAGCCAAAACACTAACAAAATTTTACCATGAATTTTATGTTGTTGGGACTATTTAGAAGAGATTGTAGAGCACATAAATCACTGTTATGGATAATTTATTACACTTGTAACAAAAAAGTGAGAAAATAAGGGTTTATATATCAAACCCTAGGCCTAAGGCCTTGAAGACAATTTGTCTATTTTCATCCAAATTTTTTCAAATGAACATGCCACGTGAAAAACACAAGATTTGAGCCAATTTCTTCCTACAAAACCACCAATATTCAGTCTAGAAATTTCAGAGATGGATAGAGGGAAAATTAAGGCCAAGGCAAGCTAACACTAGGCCCAATAGGGCTAGCGTTGGGCTAGAAAAGGCCTAAAAGGCCTAGCGTCTAGGGAAGAAGGTGGCAGAGAGGATGAAAAGGATAAAAAAGAGGCCAAAAAGGGAGAGTGAAGGGCAGAGGAGGGAGGAAAAATCCTTAGAAGGGTTGTTGCTTGGCCATAGAGGCATTAAGGGTCCACATCAAGCCCTCTAGGGCTGTTGTCTAGGGCTTATGATGGGTTTGAGGCCTTCTAGGCCCATGACCAGGGCATAAATGACTTGTGTCCAGCCTCTAGGAGGCATGTAAGGCTAACACAAGGCCCTAGGAGGAAGACATTATGCTTGGAGGGGAGAGATTCAAGTTCGTGATCCCTTAAACTTGAAATCCTTGATCTGAAAAAATTATTTGCTTGAGATCTTCAATTTTATTGCAAAATATTCAATGGATGGCCCTGCAAAAAAAAATAAAAAAAATTAGAGGCTGGATCTTACCCTTAAGGGCCTAGATCTAGCTGTAATCCAGCTCTTATCACTTGATCTCACCTACACAAATGAAAATAAAAATAACCAAAACCCCAATATATACAAAAATTTAAAAATAATTTAAACCCCAACTACAAAACCAAGACTAGAAAAAAAAATTAACAAATGTATTATACAAATTATAGTCACAAAATATACATGTAAAATGCTTGAATTTTTTTTGGAATTTTATAAATGTTTAGTAGTGGCTAAATGTATTATGAAAGATAAATGAGAAACTACAACCTTAGTGAAGTTAGAACACAATAAAAGTAATTAGAGTCTAAACACAATCAGCCTTTATCCAAAGTTTGTGAACTTGGAGTCTAAGGCCTAGGGAACCTACACACACTATAAATTTTTGAAAAACAAGTCCTTAGAAGTGAATAAGATCACCTAAGATAAGCCCATAACACACCAATATAATTTTCATATCACCTACAATGAAATAACAATCAAAATATTTATAAAGCACAATATAGGAATGCACGTACACAACTCATACCACAAATCATCAAATTCGAGACACCATGAACTGCATACCAAAGTCTTTATTATGATTATTCCAATGCTCTAGTGGCACAATGATTTACATAAGCTTTTCAGAGTTACATAAGCCAAAAAAATATGGCTTGAGACACAAATGACTCTCAATTTATAGATAAATCCTCCAAGTGGAAAAATAATGACTAGTTGGCTTGATCCTTGTCAAAATAATCCCAGTCATAGAAAAATATTGATAATATTTTAATCTCCACTATTGAAAATATTTGTTTTTGAGGAATTTTTGTATCTCATTTAACCCATTTTTTATTAGCTCAAAATTAATTATTTTGAGCTAATATCCTCCAAAAAATGACTTTGACTTAACCACCAAGGCCTAAGGGTCTTTTTTTCTTGAAATTTCCTTCCCTTTTTGGTGGGGGTCCTCCAAAAATTAATTTCTTTGATACCCATGAATTTTTTCACTTGGAGAATTTAATATCTCTAAGACTCTAAATTCGAATCTAATCAATTAGTTTTTTAGCTTAGGGTTAATTTAAATTTTGCTAGAAAAATTAATTAATTGACACTTGAGGGGATTAAATATTTTTCCCACCCTTTAATATTTTAGCCATGGTGTCTAAGTATGAGGGACCATGCACTAAAATATTTTTTATATAAGATGATTACATTTTCAACCTTCAAAAGAGGAACACCCGTTCAGTATATACCCTCAAATTACACACTCAATTCTGCGACACAACATGATCTACCAGACCAAGTGATTTGTAATAAAGTAATTTAGTCAATTAGCTTAAATTATTCCCAAATTAATTTTACATAAGACTGGACTAAAACACTAGGACTCACCTAAGACTTTGACGACAGATTTCACCCTAGCTTTGGGGTGAGTTTGGATGGAAAAACTCTGCCGACAATCCATGTTTAGAAACACACATGAATCAGTGAGACGAAAAACCTCCTAGGATGATTTTTTTAAAAAAATAATAGGCTTACCTAGTTTGTTACATACATACATCGTCTTACTAGTATAATTTACATTACAAATTTGAATAATGGGTTTATAATGGCTCAATAAACCGATGTCTTGTCGATCTCAATCCTTTGAAAAAATTGGTACATCTGCTTCCTTGGAAGTTTGAGAAAAGTGAGTGCAACATATGGTTCCATATGGGGATTCGTTGCTTTCATGCAGTAACGTGAGAACCCTAGAATATTTCATCCAAGAAAACAAAATTCCATCAAATAGATATTGATTCAAAATCGAAATCATAATGCATATATAATAAATAAGCTAGAATCTAAAAGTTATACTCTAATCAAACTGGGAAAGAATATTAAAACATAATTGCATGAAATAAAACTAACTAATGAAAATAAATGAAAAGGAATAGCATTAGAGATACTATACAAACGATTCCCTATGGTAGCAAATGTCATCGATGTGGCACAATCTCGGGAATCTTCTTGATCACTAGTGAATCCACATGCTGCTTATTAGGTGTCCCTTGCCAAAAATTTACCCTCTTTGGTTGATGAAGAATTTGATCATTGTGTTTAATATCTCTATCATACTGAACTCTCGTTCTATTTCTTCTCTGAAAGTAGGATGGAAGATATGATGAAAATAATTGATATACTGGCTAGAAAAATTCTAAGTTCAAAATGTCGTGGATGATCTTGTGTCACAACTTCTTCACCATTCTCCAATCTCTTTGGAACTTCCACATGGTATCTTCTTTCCACTTCTTTGTATAATCTAACCATTCCACCTGTTGCTGCGGGAATAATGGCATAAGATAGATCCATTTGAATAGGCCCACCTAAATCAGTTGCAACCTTTCTCGAAAGAATCATTCCCCATACATCTGGCGCATCAATCACTTCTATATCCATGGTGATGATCATGTATAGGTAATCAGCCAAGGGGACTTGTAGATCTTTAATCACACCAAGGATTTCAAATTTTCTAGAATCCATTGAGAAAATATTATGGTAGGGTCTAGAAATTATTAAGTTAAAATTTTCCATAACTTTCTTTGTCATGACATTTGTCGATGCGCTAGAATCAAGCATGCAATTATGAAGTAGATGGTCATTAATATCCAATGTCATAAAAAAGGCCTGATGGTCCTCATTATTCATATAAAAGTTTAAATATTTCAACTTAATTTCTTAATCCTTAGGCTAAGTATCAAATCTTTCTTGTTGAGCAATTCCTAAAGCTTTCTAGAATGAAACTCTTTGTGATGGGATCTTCAAAAACTATAATACTGACACTGACGTTTTGATGTTATTAATCCATGCAACCCTATCCACCTTTAATCCAAATTTATACCTTTCAGAAGCAACCTATTTATTCTGATTCTGATCTTTACCCTTCCTCTGATATGTGTAACCTTTACTTTTAGCAATTTCTAAAATTTGTTCCTAAGATGGATTTTCACTATATGAATGAGTGATGGGGTCCTTTTCTTCACTGAAGTTATTGGTGGCGAAGGATGAAGAAATCATGTCGGCACATTGAATTTCCTTCGAGTCATATTGACTTGCATTATTATTTTGTTGATTCCTTATTTTCTCTAAGATTCTTTTAGCAAAGGCACATGTACTTTCTTCATGGAAACTTTCACAAGGTCTGCCAAAAGGGATAGGTTCATCAACAACATTAGTAGACTCAAGTGCTGTAAGGGTCTTTTAATCACTAGGGGGATTCTTTCATAGCCAAGGATTGTTGTTACCCCTATTATTATTATTTCTTGGGTGACATATTTGGCATTCAACTTCTCTCCATATGTATTAACTGATTTTGAATATCACTTATTTTTTTGGCATGCTCAATTTTCATTTCTGTAATTACTAAGGTCAATTATTTGACTGATTTTGGTTCTAATTATTTAATTTTCTTTCCCTTAGATTTAACTAGACCTCTTTCAAAACCTGGGATTTATGATTTACCTGAAGCCTTCCTATCCTTCTCCAACTCTTCAGTTTTATTTTTGGAAAGCTAAAGTAGCAAGCTTGGCACGTCTAATCTCATAATGAGTATCACCATTAAAAACCTGAAGATATTGCTCTAAAATTGTCTTTTCAGTATGCTTGTAATCTTGAGTCATATCCTTTAAAAGACCATTAAATCTCTTGTTTAATTCTTCCATTGATTAATCCTCTCTTTTATTTATGGTATTAAGCTCTTCGACTAAGTATTTTCCTTCCCTCTTATCCCCATATTTATCTTTGAATGCACTAGTGAGGGCACTTAAAGATTCAAAGGAATTATCTACTTTATCATGAAACCAGTAAAGGGAACCATCTTCTAATGATAGAACAAATAACTTAATTTTGACATCTTCATTATTGTAAGTAGTAGATTGAGTGAATATTTGCACAAATGTGTTGAATTTCTTATATGAGCTTCAACATTGGTGACATTGTACCCCTGGAAGTTTGGGAGCCTACTCATGGTGGATTCATATGGAATCTTGTGAGGATATCCTTGTACATTTGTGAAGTTTCAAGGCTAGTAATAATCACCCATGATGTCTTGATTGACAAGATTAATGAAAATCAAATGAAGATCAAGGAGGGCTTCCTATACAAGAAATAATAAATTCTCTCTAGAATGTAATTTGTTTAACTAAGCTCCTAGAACGTTTTCAGGATCAAGAGTGGCATTAAGAAAGCTACTAGGATTCCTTCTAGAGTAAGCTCTTGTGAATGGTTGAACAAGTGGAGTTGCCACCCAAACATGAAACCAACCTAAATTTCCAAGTGCTAAAAGTGTGAATGAACAAGATGAAAGGATTAGTGAGAGGAAGAAAGATAAGGTGATGAAAAGATGAAAGATGAAAGATTGAGAATATGTTTTTGAGGCATCAAGAATAAGATATCCACAACAACAATGCCAAAAAATGTTGTTTCTCATATTGTACAGACACTTCGACAATGGCTCAGGGTGGGGGTTGTCACTTTGATCCCCGCCCACTCTGTTCTAGTTATTTCCCAATATCAAGCTATGGGGGGTACTCCCTATGGAAATGTGAAGGTGTAAGGCAAGTTGTCAACCAACAAGACCGGGAGACATGATTGAGTGGCCTAGCTACTTGGTTAAATTTAACAAGACTCAAAGATTAGATTAGATTCAGATATGAGACCAGTGCCTTATGGACTCAAAATGATTTCTTATTGTAATTTAATACTGAGTAACCATATGGACAAATGTCGCTTAGATTCTTCACTAACCTATATGAGATGCAAGTCTTAAGATATAGATGAAATACAAGGATCTTGGTCATTTTAAGTTATATGCCTAGTCTAAATGGAACCTTCCTCTTAACTATTTTGAGACCTGTATTTAAGCAGATTGCGGGATGGAAGCCAACGGAAGCAAGCAAATGTTTGATTAACGATACCTCCCCCTGTGTCCCAACCACCTAGTTCCTTTGGCGCTACAAAGACTCTAGCTCTGACGACTGCAAGGTCACTGTGTTAACCACTCGAATGGTGTTGATCCCTCAAGCTAGGTGAGAAAAGGTGGCCCTAGAAGTCTATCAACCAAGATTATGCTTGGAGGTAAATTATTAATGCAACTAGGCCTAGAATGCTTATGCAAAGGACATGAGTGAGTTCTTGGTTTAATATTGGCTTAACACTTAAGTACTTAAGTAAGGATTAGCTTCTTATGATAGGAGTGCTTAAAATTATGAAACAATCTTATGACCAAGAAAGTGCCAGATTATTAAGTGCCAATATTGAAACAACCCAAAGATAAAATTTTCCAATGATAACAATATACAACACTTAACAAATGATAACAATTCAAGATCCTCAAGAGATTAAAATAAGGTATATGCCAATGATCTTCTATCACTATCAATGTTTAAGATAGATATATCAATGTGTTTAGAAATTATCCAACAATTCCTTTAACAATTCTCTTCAAACAATTGGATTGCAAGATACTCAAGAAAAAAAGAGTTACCTCAATGTTTGCATAACGCAATTAGAACAAGATACTCAAATGCCAATTTATCACTTGCCAACACAGTTAGATATCAAGAGGAAATATGACTTAAATCTCAAGATACTGATATGCCCAAAGAGAGTTAAGATATTTAATGCCAAGATATTTTAAAATAAGAGTTCTTTAGTGAGTGTTTATTATATGTGAACTTGAAACTTGTGGATCAACTCACAACAACAAATGTGTTAGTGCACTTAAGTCAATTTTCTAAAAAAAATGAAACAAGAGCAAGAATAAAGCATGGACAAAGAGAGATTGCATATCTTATGAGTAATTACTAAACTCTTAGGACAACATCAAGTAAACCACTTTAGATCAAGAAATTAGCAAGCATGTAAAACCAATTATGACCAATGAAATGCTAAGAGACTTACCAGGTGAAAATACAAGCTAACTAACACTCATATGATGAATTACTTAGAGATATATCAGATCTGAAATCACTTATTACAGTAGTGAGAAAATAATGCAAACAATGAACTACCAATGTTAGAGTGTGTGCCAAATTGTGCCCAACAATTGCTAAGTGATAAAACAAATTTGCCAATATGAAATTATGAAATCATGAAATTTTAGCCCTATTAAGATGTAGTATTCAAAAGATAGCATATATGATCACACTTTTTAATAAAGATATCAATCACTATAAATTGGAGATTGATTCCCAAGACACTTAGATGTTAAGACAATATGTTAGATATCACATCAATCAATTTTATGCTTCTTAATGTGTTCTTTCAATATTATAGTGAATCTGATCTATTTGATTATACAGAGATATTCCAACCAGCAAACAAATAGATCTAAGTTCAATATTCAATGCCCAACTAGCCAAAACACTAGCAAATTTTTACCATGGAATTTTAATGTGTGACTATTTAGATGAGATTTTAGGGCACTTAAATCACTGTTATGGAAAATTTATTACAACCATAGAAAAACAATGAGAAAATAAGGTTTTAGAGAGAAAACCCTAGGCCCAAGGCCTTGAAGATGACTTGTCCAATTTTTCCAAATTTTTTCCAATTAAGATGCCACCTAAAAAACACAAGATTTGAGCCTATTTCTTCCTACACAACCCACCAATATTCAATCCAAAAATTTTAGAGATGGACAAAGGGAAAATTAGAATGAAGAAGGGATAACACTAGGCCCAATAGGGTTAGAGTTGAGCTAGAAGAGGCCTAAAATGCCTAGCGACTTCAGAAGAAGGTTGAAGAGAGGCTGAAAAGGATCAAAAAGAGGCCAAAAAGGGAGAGAGAAGGGAAGAGGAGGGAGGAAAAAGTCCTAAAAGGGATGTGGTCATGCCTTAGAGGCCTTAAGGGTCCATGATAAGCCCTATAGGGTTGTCGAATGGGGCTTAGGAGGGGAGTCGAGGCCTTCTAGGCCCAAGGCTAAGCTAGAAATGGCCTGAAACCCTTGACTTGAGGCCAAGGGAGGAGGTCAAGCCACTTTTGGGCTTACGACCAACCTCTAGGAGGCCTGAAAGGCTGATGCATTTCCCTAGGTGGAAGACACTAGGCTTGGAGAGGAGAGATTCGTGCTTGGGAGCTCTAAATCTTGAAACCCTTACTCTAAAAAACTTATTTGCTTCGGATGTTCAATTTTATTGTAAAATCTTCAATGGCTGGCCTTACAAAAAAAACAATTAGAGGCTAGATCTTACCCTAAAGGGCTTATATCTAGCTCTAATCCAGCTATTGTCACTTAATCTTACAAGCACAATAGAAATTAAAAATACACAAAACCCCAATATATACAAAAATCTAAAAATAATGCAAACCCCAAAAAACCCCAGCGATAAAACCAAGATTAGAAAAATAAAATAATTTACAAATTTATTATACAAATTATATTTACAAAATATACATGTAAAATGCTTGATTTTTTTTGAATTTTATAAATCTTTAGCATTGGCTAAATGTATTCCGAAAGATAAATGAGAAACTACAACCTTAGCGAAGTTAGAACACCATAAAAATAATTAGAGGCCAAACACAGTCAACCTCTATAAAAAGTTTGTGAACTTGGAGTCTAAGGGCTGGGGAACCAGCAAACACTATATATTTTGAACAGAAAATCGTTAGAACGCTCAGTGAATTAGATCACCTAAGATAAGCCCATAACTTACCAAAAGAATGTTCCTATCACCTAAATGAAATAACAATCAAAATATCTATAAAGTGAAATATAGGAATTCTCCTACCCAATACATACCAAAAATCATCAAATCAGAGACACCATGAACTACACCCGAAAGTCTTTATTATGATTATTTCAACATTCTGAGTGGGACAATAATTTAGATCAGTTTTTTAGAGTTACATAAGCTAAAACTAGATGACTTGAGAACAAATCGCTCTCAATTTATAGATAAATACTCCAAGTGGAAAAATAACGGCTAGTTGGCTTGATCCCCGTCAAAATAATCTCGGTCGTCAATAAATATTTGATTGTGTTTTAATCTCCACCATTGACATTTTTTTTTTAGGAATTTTCGAATTTCTCATTTGACCCATTTTTTGTTAGTTAAAAATTAATTATTTTGAGCTAATTTCCTCAAAAAATTGACTTTGACTTAACCACCTGTTGAAGCCCCGAAAATCGGCTCTACAACAAGGGGGATACCCGCCCAGTCCGTAACTTGGTTGGTAGCTCCTTTTCCGTTTGGTATAGTGGGTCCAACTGGGGATATGGGACCAGTTTCCCAATTCAAGTGTGTGTGTGTGTAGAATTTGATATTTCTGATCTAACAGTTCCTAATTAAGATGCTCTAATTCTAACTTTAATCTAATGACATACAATTGTATTCTAATAAACAAAAATATCTAAGTCTATACTAACCGGGGGTGTGATCTTTCTGCTATGCGATCTAAAATGATTTCAAATAACAATCGGTAATAAAGATTATTCAATTGTTACAAGAAAAGAATTCAATATGGATGAACCACTTCGCATAAAAAGTTAGACGAAACAGTTGTGAAAAACATATCGCACAATAAGCTATTCATACATTAAGCATAATTAAATAGCTATCACCATACAAAAGTTCCAAATGATAACTCAAGCATTCACGCATTAATATATAAACAACTGAACTTGAATATCACTTTAACATAGGAAATAGAAGTAGTTAAGAGATAGAAGTACCATTTATAACTAGTTCTACTCATGAGCTTCAAGAAATAACGATTTATCTCTTCTTAATCCAACATCTACTAAGAGTATAGAAGTGCAACATCAGTAGCAGATATCAAATGAAAAAATCAATAAATCATGTTCCATTCATTCATCAAAACCTCCTCAAAGGGTGCAAAAGTGCATGTTCTGAGGACAAGTTTTTGATACATTTCTGGACCCTTCTCTAAATGCATGAGAAGGGTTTAAATACTACTAATTACATCTAAAAATAACTATTTACAAAATTATAAGATACGGTTTAAATGAGCATCCTCTCTCTAGGCAAAAATAAAGCAAAAACTATTTCTAAATTAAATCTAAAACTAACATCTAATTATTTTCTGTATCTACTCCTTAGAATCGCAAGCATTCAGCATTTGCTTGAGAAGAGTCGGTTGATCGACTTCAGCCTTTAACTGTGCTGAAAAAATGGAACCAACAAGAGCTGGCACCATCTTTTTGGCAGAATTGATGACGCTTTTGAGAGTAATATACTGGCTGTGTGGTTTCACCAAATACTTTGAGGATATTTCTGATTATTACCGCTGATTTTCGGATTCAAGTTTTACCTTTTATCTTTAACATACTTTTTCCGAATTTCTGGAGCTTACAGGTAGCTGAGTAGTTAGAAGCTTTCCATTTCGAGAAGTTTTACCCAGTGATGCGCGATTAGTGCTAGGCGTTAATCGCGCATCGGAAACTGCCTCCATTTCTTGATCCGGGCTTCCTTGGTGCAATTTTCGCCTCTTGCATGCTTTCTTTTAGCGGATGCAAAGTTGAAATCTCGTGAAAATAATGATTCTAAGAGCTCTTGACCCTGAGTCCTAAATTATCTGTTCTTAATGTCGGCGCTTTCCAGTACCCATTTAACCATATCTGTGCAGGGGAGAATTTTGGGCCTTGCCACTATCCGATGCAAGAACGAATAGGCTAAATCTGCACCTGATGCCTCAGAAGAATTCTGTGAGCCCACAGTAGCCGTAAACTCTGTTACCTTGGGGTTCTCTTCCTCAATTAGATTATAAATGCCTTCCTAAGTGGAAATACCCGCGTCTTTGTTGCAAACAGTGTCTGTGTACAAGGGCGCCATTTCTTTGTCTTCAGACATCCGGGCCTTGACTTTCTTCTCCATAGTATCCTGTATACTGCTTTGTATAGTTCTTTGTTTTTCGTTCCTGCAATTTACAAGTGAGGTGAGAGTAATGATAAGAAACAGTGACGGGAAAGCTTTAAAATGCTGAAGACATGCAAAAGTACACCACCTTACCTAAACTAGCTCTTCGATAAACACAAAACCATATCTCATTAACAACTAGCAACTTAACTCATTAATTAGCATTAAAGCACATAACCAGGTCTCGTTTTATGAAAATAAGTTTTCCTTGAATAATGAGCCGAAAGATTTTGCGATGGAGGGATTTTGCGATTTGATTTGCAATATCGCAGGTCGCTGCATCACATTATCGCGAGATCGCAATATCGCAACTTTATTTTTTTTTGTAAGATCGTTTTATCGTTCTATCGCGATATCACAATACCGCATGGTCGTAATATCACATAATTGTTATATGTGCTCATTTTGTGTTAATGTATTTCTTGCAAGGTGCAATTTTGCGATATGCGCCATTGCATATCGGTGTTTTCTGCAGTTTTCCAGCGGAAGTGCGCTTTAAGGCATGCGATGCGATATATATGTTTTTTAATATGTGATCTCGCATCACAATCTCACAATCTTAGAGTTTGGATTGTAAGAAGGCATCCTGTTATCCCTTTTGTGATGCGACATTTCTTTAGGAGTGATTTTATCTTTCCTCATCATGAAACTTAAGCTTTTTAGAGTTTTCAAAGGTATTTTCCTAAGTTTATGATGGTAAGTTTTATTAAAAGGAAATACAAGCACTAATTCATTTTTAAAATTTTTTGACTAAGGGTCCCCACTTATTTAGTATTAGTAATAACACTAAATGAGAAGGGGGGTTGTTGGTGGCCACAATAATTTGCGATTCACTTGGAAGAACCAATTATCTCTATCTTTATTTTAAATTTTCTAAACTTCCAAAACAGAAAATTTCCCAGAAAGTTAAAATTTATTATAGAAAGATAAAGTACATTATGTTTTAACCTATCAATGATATTTTGTTTCAACTATTTTTCAACTTTGATTATTTTCTTCCTCAAGCTAGTCCTTGTATTTACATCAGTCATTACTTGGTTTGTAAAGATAAAACAAAGTCTTCTCTGTAAACAAGTTTTAAATATGCTCATTTGTCTTAGGTAGAGCCTCTGCTGCCAGCAGGCGTTCATAGCCTCGATAGGGTTACCTATTACCCAGCAATGATCTTGTATCCTACTTAAAGAAACCTACAATTCCCAAAGAAGAATCCACATCCACACTTATTTCTTTGATTTTCTTTTACTCTTAAAGAACAATGTCTTGGTTTGATAGCCAATTTATGACACAATCATTCACTTGATTTATAACTTCACTGAACAAGTTGGCTTGTGATGAGACCCCTTGCCTTTTGATTGCAACAATCTTGAGTCATTGCCCTGTTGTGGTATGCAGTATTGGCAAAGTCAGCAAGTTATAATATCTGTGATTATGATAAGCCGGCTCGTGATGAGACCTCTTACTCTTTAAGATAAAGTGTATCCTTGGATTGTTCCTCTAAAAGTTGTGATTTCCTTAGTAGGGAGGAAGTCATTGTTGCATTAAGATAGCTCTGGACAACAATAGTAGAGTTTTCGGAAAGAGTTGTTCTACAGAGAATCTTTATTTTGTTATTGATACCTTTCATTGCACTGATATAAAACAATTTCTCACTAAAGGTTATTTTCATCAAATTTTATGAAGTTGAAACTAGTATCATATCCAGGCTAGAGTCTTTAACTATATCTTTCAATAATAAAGATCAATTTTCCAAAAGATTTGCTATTTATATAAGCGCAAACTCAAAATCTGAAAGAGAATTGGTATCTTTTTCGTAAATACCTAATGTAACCATTCACAACTGGTTTTATGAAAATAAAAATCTTATCTACAAAATAGAAAAATGATCTTCTAAGGAAAATATTTCTTGAGAACTTGATTGTTAATAGGTAAAGAATCTCCCCTTCCTGTTAAGTCTTGCAACATGAAAGGGGACGAACCTATGACTTCTATGATTTGGAAAGGGCCAAGCCACATTCTTTGAAATTTGGTATGTTTCCTTTTTTCCTCGTGGGCCAAGCGCCTAAGCGAGTGGGGGCTTCCTGCAGCGCCCGCCTAGGGCCCATGGGCTAAGTGCCTAAGTGAGTGGGGGCTTCTTACAATGCCCACCTTCCCAAGCTTGTAGCCCACGGGCCCTGGGAGAATTGGACTTGGCCCACCCAAGGCACGTGGGTCATGGGACTAGCTAGGTGAGCACTACATGCAATCCCTTCCCACTTAGGCCCGCGACCCACGACCCAGGGAGAATTGGGCTTAAGTCGCCCAGGGTCCATGGGTCGTAGGTCTAGGTGGGTGAGAGCTACACAAAGCCCTCGCCCACCCAGGCTCGTGGGCCATGGGTTTGGCCAAGCAGGGGATTCTTGCAACTCCAACCTACCCAATCCCGCGTGCCATGAACCCTAGGCGGGCTAAGCTCGATACCCAAAATTAGACTTGACCTTATGACATGAGTACTTGAAATTATGAAACAATCTTATGACCAAGAAAGTTCCAATATTGAAACAACCCAAAGATAATTTTTTCCAATGGTAACAAGATTACAAAACTTAACCAATGATAACAATTCAAGATCCTGAAGAGATTAAAACAAAGTATATGCTAATGATCTTCTATCAATATCAACTTTTAATATAGATATATCAATGTGTTTGATAATTATCCAAAAATTCCTTTAGAAATCCTCTTTAAAGAATTGGATTGCAAGATACTCAAGAAAGAAAGAGCTACCTCAATGTTTATGAAACACAATTAGAACAAGACACTCAAATGCCAATTTATCACTTTCCAACATAATTAGATATCAAGAGGCAATATGACTTAAATTTCAAGATAGTAATATGCCCAAAGAAAGTTAAGATATTTAACACCAAAATATTTTAAGATAAGAGTGCTTTAGTGAGTATTTATTAGATGTGAACTTGAAACTTGTGGATCAACTCACAACAACAAATGTGTTAATGCACTTAAGTAGATTTTCTACAAAACCATGAAACAATAGCAATAATAAAGCATGAACAAAGAGGGATTTTATATTTTATGAGAAATTACTAATCTCTTAGGACAACAATAAGTAACCACTTTAGATCAATAAATTAGGAAGCATGTAAAACCAATTATGACCAATGAAATGCTAAGAGACTTGTCAAGTGAAAATACAAGCTAATTAACCCTCTTATGATGAATTACTAAGAGATATATCAGATCTAAGATCACTTATTACAATAGTGAGAAAATTATGCAAACAATGAACTACCAATGTGAGAGTGTGTGCCAAATTGTTGAACGTGAGAGTGTGTGCCAAATTGTGCCCAACAATTTCTAAGTGATAAAAAAACTTTCCCAATATAAAATCATGAAATTTAAGCCCTCTTAAGATGTAATATTCAGAAGATATCAGATCTGATCACACTGTTATGCAGAGTTATAAGTCACTATAAATTAGAGATTTATGCCAAAAGATTGATGCCTAGGACACTTAAATGTTAAGGCAATATGTTAGACATCACATTAATCAAATTTATGCCTCTTAATGTGTTCTTTCCAGAGTATACTAGATCTGATCTATTTGATTATGCAAAGATATTCCATTCAACAAACAAATAGATCTAAGCCCAATATTCAATGCCCAAATAGCCAAAACACTAGCAAAATTTTACCATGAATTTTTTAGTGTGTTGGGACTATTTAGAAGAGTCTGTAGAGCACTTAAATCACTGTTATGGATAATTTATTACATTTGTAACAAAAAAGTGAGAAAATAAGGGTTTAGATATCAAACCCTAGGCCTAAGGCCTTGAAGACAATTTGTTTATTTTCATCCAAATTTTTACAAATGAATACGCCACGTGAAAAACGCAAGATTTGAGCCAATTTCTTCCTACAAAACCCACCAATATTTAGTCTAGAAATTTTAGAGATGGATAGAGGGAAAATTAAGACCAAGCCAGGCTAACGCTAGGCCCAATAGGGATAGCGTTGGGCTAGAAAAGGCCTAAAAGGCCTAGCGTCTAGGGAAGAAGGTGGCAGAGAGGATGAAAAGGATAAAAAAGAGGCCAAAAAGGGAGAGCGAAGGGCAGAGGAAGGAGGAAAAATCCTTAGAAGGGTTGCGGCTAGGCCATAGAGGCATTAAGGGTCCACAACAAGCCCTCTAGGGTTGTCGTCTAGGGTTTAGGATGGGTTTGAGGCCTTCTAGGCCCACGACCAGGCCATAAATGACTTGTGTCCAACCTCTAGGAGGAATTGAAGGCTAACATAAGGCCCTAGGAGGAAGACATTATGCTTGGAGAGGAGAGATTCAGGTCCGTGAGCCCTTAAAATTCAAATCCTTGGTCTGAAAAAATTATTTGCTTGAGATCTTCAATTTTATTGCAAAATATTCAATGGATGGCCCTGCAAAATAAAAAATAAAAAATTAGAGGCTGGATCTTACCCTTAAGGGCCTAGATCTAGTTGTAATCCAACTCTTATCACTTGATCTCACCTGCACAAATGAAAATAAAAATAACCAAAACCCCAATATATACAAAAATTTAAAAATAATTCAAACCCCAACAACAAAACAAAGATTAGAAAAAAAAAATTAACAAATGTATTATACAAATTATAGTCACAAAATATACATGTAAAATTCTTGACATTTTTTTGGAATTTTATAAAAGTTTAGTAGTGGCTAAATCTATTCTGAAAGATAAATGAGAAACTACAACCTTAGCAAAGTTGGAACACAATAAAAGTAATTAGAGTCCAAACACAATCAACCTTTATCCAAAGTTTGTGAACTTGGATTGCAAGGCCTCGGGAACCTGCAAACACTATATATTTTTGAAAAGCAAGTCCTTAGAACACCTAGTGAATAAGATCACCTAAGATAAGCCCATAACACACCAATATAATGTTCATATCACCTACAATGAAATAACAATCAAAATATTTATAAAGCACAATATAGGAATGCACGTACACAACTCATACCACAAATCATCAAATCTGAGACAGCATGAACTGCATACCAAAGTCTTTATTATGATTATTCCAATGCTCCCGGTGGCACAGTGATTTACATAAGCTTTTCAGAGTTACATAAGCAAAAAAAAGATGCGTTGAGACACAAATGACTCTCAATCTATAGATAAATCCTCCAAGTGGAAAAATAACAACTAGTTGGCTTGATCCCCATCAAAATAATCCCAGTCATAGAAAAATATTGGTCATATTTTAATTTCCATTATTGAAAATATTTGTTTTTGAGGAATTTTCATATCTCATTTAACCCATTTTTTATTAGCTCAAAATTAATTATTTTGAGCTAATCTCCTCAAAAAAATGACTTTGACTTAACCACCAACGCCTAAGGGTCCTTTTTTTCTTGAAATTTCCTTCCCTTTTTGGTGGGGGTCCTCCAAAAATTAATTTCTTTGATACCCATGAAATTTTTCACTTGGAGAATTTAATATCTCTAAGACTCTAAATTTGAATCTAATCAATTAGTTTTTTAGCTTAGGGTTAATTCAAATTTTGCTAGAAAAAATAATTAATTGACACTTGAGGGGATTAAATATTTTTTCCACCCTTTAATATTTTAGCCATGGTGTCTAAGTATGAGGGACCATGCACTAAAATATTTTTTTATATAAAATGATTACATTTTCAACCTTCAAAAGAGGAACACCCATTCAGTATATACCCTCAAATTACACACTCGATTCTGTGACACAACATGATCTAGCAAACCAAGTGATTTGTAATAAAGTAATTTAGTCAATTAGCTTAAATTATTCCCAAATTAATTTTACATAAGACTGGACTAAAACATTAGGACTCACCTAAGACTTTGACGACAAATTTGACCCTAGCTTTGGGGTGAGTTTGGAGGGAAAAACTCTACCGACCATCGATGTTTAGAAACACACATGAATCAGTGAGACGAAAAACCTCCTAGGATGATTTTTTTGCAAAAATAATAGGCTTACCTAGTATTTTACATACATACATCATCTTACTAGTATCATTTAAATTACAAATTTAAAGAATGGGTTTATAATGGCTCAATAAACCGATGTCCTGATGTTCTCAATCCTTTGAAAAATTGGTACATCTGCTTCCTTGGAAGTTTGAAAAAAATGAGTGCAACATATGGTTCCATATGGGGATTCGTTGCTTTCATGAAGTAACGTGAGAACCCTAGAATATTTCATCCAAGAAAATAAAATTCCATAGAATAGATATTTATTCAAAATCGAAATCATAATGCATATATAATAAATAGGCTAGAATATAAAAGTT